>VNJS01015696.1:0-25727 GCA_008042575.1 Drosophila watanabei
ATGATTCTGACACAATAAAAACAAAAGTTATATCCAGGAGCGCTATATAAAAGCTGTAAATAGAAAAGGCCCCAGAGCAGAGCCAACGTTTATAAATATATAATAAAAAGCTATGCTACGCATTTCGAAATCCTTTTATATGGACGAAAAAAATAATGAATCTCACGCCGGCTGCATGAGGATATAAAAACGTTCATCAATTTTATGAAATACCCAATTAAATTGGGAGAAATTCCTAAAATAAAAGTTTATTAAATGAAAGATTAGAGTTGGATAAACAAAGATTGGAATACTCTTGTGTTTAGAAACATTTTCTTTATAAATAAATATAACAAAGAGTTTATTTATGTTAACTGGGAATATTTTCAACTTATAGATAACATTTTGTATCTATATAAAGATATTAATACAAGATTTTTAACCGTTTTTAGATTTTTCTAATAATAATAATTTATTATTTTATTACTCATTTTCCTAATAATAATAAATTAAACAGTTAAAAAAAAATTGTATTAATATCTTTATATACATAGATACAAAATGTTATCTATAAGTTGTATATATTATTAATTGTATTATTAATAATTTTCTATATATTTTCTTCTATTCTTAAATGTAACCCCACAACCTCCTAATAAAAATAATATCACCTTCTGTTGATGTAGAAAATTTCCCACAGTCTTATATTATGCACGATTCATCCCCAAACTCTCTTTGACTGATTAGGCCATTATCCTTGTTTCCTGTTCACTGAAAGATCTGTTGTAGACCGTTGTAATGCCTTTATAAAGCTTGAAAAACCCCACAAAAATCGCAAGTTTACTTTACCCATTTAAGTATTTTCAAACACAATTGCCCGACGGTTATAGAACATCCTCCTGCCTTTAATGGTATATATACTACCGTATAGCGCCCAAGGGGGCAGAACGAAGAAGAGGTGACAGTGGACGAGGATGAGAATGAGGTAGCTGGAGAGGTATATATACTCGTAGTCCGTCCCGTCCTTTTGCTCGTATATCCCTTGATGGCAATTTCGCTTTCAGGGTTTTATGTCAGAGCTCTTAACGCGCTGGGGTTTCAATTTTGTTTTGGGGGGCGCAGCCGTGTGGCAGTAACCTGAGCCAAAGTCTGTTGCCCCAGCCCCAGCCCCAGCTGCTGCTGCTGCTCGTATTTGCACTGATGTTGCTTCTTCCACCGAATGCCCCTCCAGCTAACCCTACAACACTCGTAGGTTTTCCACACCAAGGCAACCTGTACCTGTGCCCTACCAGAGAGCTCTCCATAGTAGTCGTCGAGCCCCCGTCAGTCGAGTCGAGTTGAGTCTGACGTCGTCGGTCGGAAATCCTTGAAATGAAAGTCCTGCTGTAGCTCCTGCTGCTTCAGCTTCAGCGTCCGCGTCAGCTTCTGCTGCTGCTGCTGCTCAGGAGGGTTGCAAACGTATGGCGAGAAACTTTGCCGGAATCGAGGACGGATGGCAATGGCGATGTAGCAATGAGGATGTGGCTCCATAGCCCCGGTTATGTAGTCGTAGCGCCCTCGCACACTGCAAAACATATATGTAATAAAATATCGAATCGATCGGAGATTCCAGAAACTTTAACTCTGTTCAAAACTTTACAACAGTGAGTACTCTGTAAAGGAAACAAAGTTTTGAAAGAGAAAGTATAGTATTAAGCAATCAGTTAACAAAAATGATATTTATGTGACCATAGAAATATGATCCTGTGAATCGTTTGTAAAAAGTATTGCCTACTTTGTGGCGAAAAAATACAAATAATTTCCTAAGGATACCAATAATGAACCTTTTAATATCTTACATACTGATCCTATAAAAATAAAATATATAATAAATATTTTTAATGCTAATTTGGTACTAACAAATATATTATTTAAGAGAATTTCTAAAAAAAGGCTTTTATTTTACCATAAATACTAAAATACAATGGGCAATAGTTAAGAAATAAAATCCAAAAAGCTCATATCCTTTTTCAGAAGTTAGCCTGTATTCCAGAACATAAAATTAAATGCGCTACCCACCTTTGGGGGGCATTAAAACCATTTACAGTAAAGCATATAAAATCGATATATTTGATACAATTTTTTTCTCTGCACGTATATGCTCAGTAACCTGTAAATGGTCGTGTGTGTGTGTGTGTGTGTGTGCGTGTCCACCTCCTGGCACCGCAAGGTCCCTCGCTGGGATGCTGACTGCTGCGCTTCGCTGCTGGCATCCGCTCCTCGCCTTTCGCCCTTCGCCGCCCTGCCTCCGGCTGTGCTACCCATCTAGAATTGATGTAGCACCTACAGGGCTCTGTTCCGGCTCCGTCTCCGTCTCCGCTTCTCCAGCTTCGCCCCCGGCCCACTTCCGCACGTCCAACTCCAGCGCGGCAGGTCACCTCTGTCCATCCCATCTGGCCCCACATATAGCCCAGCTTCGCCATTTCCCATTTCCCACCTCCAGCTTCCCACATCCCTATTCCCTTGACAGGGCCGGACGCGTAAAGTTTTAGAGGACGAACGTAAAGTTTCAGCGCTGATTGTGCTTTCAGCTGGGGCGGCGAGTGGAGAAGCGAGAAGCGCTGGGCAATTATGTAACCTGGTCAAAGACCGAAGGACCCACCCCCATATGCAGCTTCCTGTAGCCAGGAATCATCATCACCTTGACAATCCTTATCCGGGATTATATGTTGAGTACACATTGAACGAGAAGCACCTTTAAACGTTATTTTTCTGATATAAAAAACTTATATTTGTTAAAATAAATATATATTCTTATAAAATTATAGGATTTATAGTAGAGCTAAAGAAAATGTCAACTTGTTGTGTTTAAAGAACCATAATAGAAAATTAGTGAACAATATTTCAGAGTAGATTGTGTAATGTTAAATCAACGCTTGTATTAATTTAAATATTAACTATCAGTATTTTATGTATACTTAAGAAATGGAAAACAAATTAAAATTTGCCTTATAGGATCACTGTTCTTATATAATAGCATATTACATATAATCGAGCTAAACTTCTTTTATCTCTATATTTACAGCAAGTTTATTGGCAAACTTAGGCACTATGATAAGAATATATATTAAACAGGAGAACTTATATCTTCAGCCTTTTTGCCAGCCTCGAAGATCTGCTCCAGCTGGCTAAGCAGTCCTATGACGCGATAGTTCTCCCTCATTAGGGCGAAATCCTCGAGGGGCTTCAGCAGACGAAGAGCATCCTTAAAGCTGTCCACGCTCCTTGGCAGCGGTGCCTCGTCGCTGTCCTCTGAGTTATGAATAGGATTGGGAGAAGTTGTACTTTCTGGCATCTCCACATCCACGGCCTGATAATCAGAGATGTGGAGCGGTGAGTGTTGAAGTTTTTCGATCTTCAGAGAACTGTGGTGGGAACTGCCCACCAACTCTTGGATAAATGGTATCCTAGGTGAGTTATTTATGTCGTCAGTATCTTCAATTTTTATGGCCACGCAGTCATCGTCGGACTCTAGGTCTATTGAGGTGCCTTGGTTCTCAACAGAGGTGTTCTCCAGGTTCTTTGAGTGATTTAAAAGCTCTTCCATGTCTATTTTAGCAGTCTCCGGAATATTCGGCTTCAAGTTGGTCGCCATGGCGGATTGTTGTACACAGTGGGTCATAATGTTCTTCAAGTCCAAGGAGTTCCGGGGTCTTTTTGTAGTTTCAATCTGGCTAGTCGAGGAACTTATATTGTAGGCGGCCATAACTTGACTAATCCAACTCTTATTTGGTGTAAAGCCAACGATTCCCATGAGGTCGCGGAACTCGATGGCCCGCTGGAGAACCAGCTCATTGCTGATTTTTTGGCTGAGATGGTACTGAGCCCTCTGGCTATACTCGTACAGGCAGTAGCTCAAAAGGTTTAGCTTGCGCCTGCGCAGTTCGTGGTCCTCATGGAGCTGCATGCTTAGCTTAATGGTGGCCTCGTTGAACTCTAGAATCGCCTTTCGGTTGGACACCACGCTCTTGATTTGCTCCAAGCTGCAGTTTAACTTGTGAGCGATCTTGCCGCACATGGGTTCGATGTCGTATTGCTGGATGGCAGCCACGCGCTCGTCTAGTGTCACGACATTTCGGAGCCGCTTTTTTGATCCAGTGTTGGCACTTTCATTGGTATCTTCGATCTGGAATAAAAGGTTCATTCGTTTATTATTATTAAATATTATTAATTAAAAATAAAGGGGGGTTGCACTTTGGGAGTGCAGGCAGAAGTGAAAACTTCTTGTGGCGCGTTGGGCACTTTTTTGTACATCAAAAATCAAGTTTATCAAAGCAATGTGGGCACTTTTTGAATGGACATGAAATATAATAATATAGAGACTATATTCGAAAGAAGTGGTTTTATTTAAATGAGTAAATATTAGTAAATAGTAAATGAGATGAATGTATTACTGTTGGAGGTACATAAGGCACATCTCTGGTAGATGTACCAGCGATTTGAGGACGTACACTTTGTTTTACAAACGTTTGGTAAGTTGATAATAAATTTAACGTTCTTCGTTTATCTCTGTATCGTTTACAATAATCTTTGTTCGCTTGTTTCGCCAAGTCCGACTTTTGTGGGTGTTTCTCTCTGTATCGATTATCATATTCTTTTCTTCTTTGTTTTCTTTTTTCTACTTCATCCTCGTAAGTGGAGTCATCTATTGGGTTTTTGCTTTTTCTTTTTCGAGCATCATTTGAATCATCTGCATCCATTTCAAGACAAATCTAAAATCAAAAAGAAAAATGTAGATTTTTTTAAAGCTATAATCGTAGCATATACACATATTTTTCGGGTTTTCCTACTTTTCCGGCTTTCCCATAATTTTTTAGCGATTTTCCGATCATCAAATCACGTCCCTAGTGAAATTCTCTATATTTTCGATTTTTCAGGTTATCCTACTTTTCCGGCTCTTCGATAATTTTTAATTCTTAGCTGAAATGAGCATAGAGTTAATTTTCCTAATTTCCCAAAATTTCGAGATTTTCTGTAATTTTGTAAAAATTGATCAACTTTAATAATTTACTTACGTGATTACGAGCAGCAGTTGTAATAACGTATACGAAATATAGTAACACTCTAGTATACAAAAGCACTACAACAATATTTTTATTAATTCTATTAACACTTTAGATTTGTATTTTTTAACACAATACAAAATAATATTTAAGAACGCGTATAGTATACATACATTATAAGAATACACGCGGTGTATATCTGCGTCTTAACTGTCGCGAGAACGGCTAAAAATGCGAACCCTTAAAAGTGCCCAAAGCGCCATAAGAAGTTTTTACTTCAAAAAATACAAAATAATATAATAATGTAATAATTTAAAACTTGTCAAGCTAACAATGGAACTGATTTAATAACTAACAAGCGGGCCCAGCGAATGCAGCGCGATTATACATTTACAGCTTATTTTCTTCTAGTAAAATTTTGTCTATTTTGAGGCAACGTTACTGCAGGACGAACCTGTGCATATAGGATCCTTCGTAATGCATTTCGTTCTTCTTGTGTTCGATTACGTCGCTGTTGCGCTTGACGTGTACGACGTCCAATGTTTGATCTCTTACGAGGCATTATTTAAACTAACAATTTTCACAAAGCTTACTTTGGTTATTGGACGCCAACTCGATATTACTGAAAACGATTTCACCGATATGCATGTCGAAAGTTTCGACTCGAACCCCTATTTAATTGTGCCGAGACTCCACGTGAAGGGACTACTGTTGTCGTAGGTAGTGTTGTATACAGATACAGTAAAAATAACAACATTCGTCGGGGAATTTCAAACAATTGAACAAAAATTTCATCCAAATTGGATCAGCCGTTCTCAACTGATATAAGAATTACAAAAATGTGCCCCTTTTTTATACATATATACAGATATTTATAAGTACTTACGATTTCTGATGATACTTTTTTCTCCAAATTTGAATTGATCTGCTGCTTTATCGTTATGTCTTCAACTGCAGCCATTATCAGACGCTTTTTGCGCTCTCTATATTCTCTACTCTTTTCTGCAGGTGTTTTGGGTGGTGCTTTGGGACGCCTTTGTTTTTTAATTGCATTCTCCTTAACTTGCTGCTCGTTTATTACTTCTTGTGTCGCCTCTTGTTTCTTATTTAAATTCTGTAATAAAAAATCCATATTATAATTTAATTCAATATTAATTCTTAAATTAAAACTTACAATTTTGGAGTCTTTTGTTATTATTTTGGCCGCAGTTTGCAGACTTTTTTGACGCTCCCGGTATGCTTTACTTCGCTCGGCAGCCGTTAGGGCTGGAGGTTTGGCAGGCTTCTTAATTTTTTTCATCAGTCTGTACCGCCGGGCGGCCTCTGCCGCCTTTCCCGCGGGAGACATGTTGGCAAACTCTTCGGTTGTAGGAACGATATCCCTATGATAATTTTACAAAAATATTAATAATACCATATCATTTGAAAATATTCGCTTGAATCAAATTAAAAAATTAAATTCATATCCTTATCCTTATTTTCAGTTGTTCTTTAATAACCATAACAAAACTCCTCTTGTCTATATTTACCTTTCGCTAATGCCATCACTGTAACTTTGGTTTCCTGTACTTATTGAGTCCTGAACAGAGTCCTCTTGTAACTCATCAAAATTCTAAACAAACATTAAGATTTAATATTTAATTAAATACTTCGTAATACTTTTTAAAATTGTAATTATGTTAGATTGACTTACCATTTCCGAGGAAGAATACAGGTCTGTTTTACGCCTTTTTAATGGAACGCTACTGTCATCACTGTCAGTTTGTATTTCTTGGACAGAAGCCTCTTGAATGTAAGCATAATTCTGGTATTCCGCACTTTGAGGACTGGGCTCCTTTGGCAGGAACTGTTGGTAACGGATTTCAGCTTCATATTGGTCGGACTCTGGATCATCATTCATGGCATTTAGTATATTCGATAAAACGGAAGACGATGGCGTTGTTTCAGCTTCAGCGATTTGCTTAAGTTTTTTACGCTCTCTGTACGCTTTACAGTTCTCTGCTGGCGTTTTGGCTCTTGGTTTGGGAAACCTCAATTTCAGTTTCTCTCTGTACCGCCTGTTGGCCTCTGACTTTTTGCGCTTCTTTTCATCCGTTAGCCTACAACAACAATAATAATAATAATATTACGAGAACAATAACAAAACCTTGTTATATTTACCATTTGCTATAGTCATCGTCAGACTCTCCGAACTCTCCGCTCCCTCGGCGATTTTCCTCTTGCGTAGATGCGTTTTTTACTTCTGTCTCTTCGTCACTCATTTTGTACACTAAAATTCGGTTCCAAACCGAACAAACAAACCAGAATCGGCGAGAGAGAAATCGTTCGTCTGTGGCTCTCTCACCATGACGCTTTTTCGTGACGGCACTATCGATATAAATCGATATTTTACTAAATGTTAGTAATATGGTATTCTAAACAAACTATAATTGGCTTAATTTATTTTAATTTTTAAAAATAATAATTCGTAAATAATATGAATAAATTAATTAATGACAAATCTCATTAAGAATGAAAAGGTTATAATGAATATAAACAAAATTAATATATTTCATTCAGATCAATTGAGCTTTAAATACTAATAAAAAACCGGCAACGTAATTTTAAGCATTTGTTTTATTATTTACAAATTAAAAGTTAAATATTAATACACATACATAAAGCTGCTGCCACTGTATCTGCAAGATTGTCGAAGTGTCGCTCACTGTACTCACGTGTACTCAGAGTTTAAGCTCTTCCTCTCAGGGAGGTTTTTTCTCTCTTGTTGTGTGGAGGTCAGCCCCTCTCTCTTTGCAAGAAAAAATTTAATTCTCTTTGAATTGAATTGGAAATTATACAATATTTTACTTTTGTTGTTGCATTATTGGGAGCATAGAATTGGCTCATAAACAAATCTGCAGCAGGTTTTTAGGCACAAAACTGGAGCAGACAAATCAAAATCAAGTGACGGTCAAATGAACTAAACACATGTTCAACAGTTAATATATACATATGTACATCTCCACTCTCCTCTCTGGCAATCTCTTGCAAACGGTTGCTCAGTGAAACCGGATTGACGAGTTGCGAAAGAGCGCGTTACGGAGTGCTACAATGAGTATTGAACAATTCTCTCCCGATCTCTCACTGAACGAAGCTAAATAAAATATATGTACATATATTTGTCTGCTTCTATTTTCAGAGGGATCGAGAGCAAATAATGTCTGATAAGAAAGTGCAGAGCGGTTCTGAGCCAATAAATCACACTCAAAATCAGCAATAACTTGTTTCTGCTTTCACAGTTTCCGATATAAATTCGTATATTTCTACCACTTTTAAATTTAGTTGTAGTTCTTTTGGTTAGAAAATAATAATACAAATATTTTAAATTTCATTAACAATTTTTAATTAATATAATAATAATTAGATTAATGATCGGCAGCCTTTTTGCCCGCCTCGAAGATCTTCTCAAGCTGGGTGAGCAGGCCAATGGCGCGATAGTTCTCCTCCATCAGAGCAAAATCCTCGAGGGGCTTCAGCAGACGCAGAGCATCCTTGTAGCTCTCCACGACGCTTGGCAACTGTTCCTCGTTGTTGGCCTCTGAGCAGTGACCAGGACTGGGAGCAGGTTCAGTTTGTGGAACTTCCGCTTCCACGGAATTATTATCATTGAAGGGTTGATGTGGTTGTACGGAGTGATGTACTTTTTTAATTTTTAAGGTACACTGGTTGGAATTATTATCCATCTTTCGCTTAATCGGTGTCCTGATTGCGTCACTTCTATTATCCTCATCATCATCTTCATCTTTGATTTCTATCAATTCAGTAGGAATTTCTATGGCCACACAATCATCATCGTCTTCTTCTTGGGGCTCCAAGTTTTCGGTGGGAGTTGCCGGCGATTCTATTGTTGGCTTCCCTTCCACTTGCTTCTTGTTGGTCAGGGTTATCTTTTGATCGTGCCGGCTGCAATAGCTGACGATGTCGCGGAGGTCCAACGAGAGGGGGACCCGGCGATGGGTCACGGGAACACCCACGGAAAAGGTGAAGTTGTAGTGGTTCTTGAAGTGATTGAACCAGGTCTTGTCGGGGAAAAAGCTATCAATCTTTAGGATGTCCCTTAAACTAATAGCCACGGATCGCAGATTGTCCATGTCGAGGCGCCCCTTGTGATGCGCTTGTGAGCGTTGGATATACTCGTAGAGGCACTTCTCCAGGAAGGTGATCTTACGCTTCCGTCGCATATGGACCTCATCCGAGGTGGCTTGGTTCTGGCAAGAGGTAGTCATCAGGGTCTTTGCCCGATACAGCGGCCTTTCGATGCCCCGTTGATCACTTGTTGTGGGCGGAGCGGGCTCCGGAGATCTCGGCAGCAAGTTGCAGGCCATGGAGGTGTGTCGTCCGCAATATGACATGATGTCCCTTAAATCCATCGATCTGGGCGGTCTTCGCGTGATGGTAATCTGACGATTCGAGAGAGTTATATTGTAGGCGGCCTTGAAGTGATTAATCCAGGGCTTGTTCGGCGTAAAGCCATCGATACGCATCAGATCGCGAAACTCGATGGCCCGATTACGGATCATTTCCTCGTTGACATCGCTGTTTAGATAAAACTGGGCCCTCTGGATATACTCGTACAGGCAGTGGCCCAAAAAGTTCAGCTTCCGACGGCGCAGTTCGCTGTCCTTGGTGACCTGGTTGCTCAGGGCATTGGTGGCCTCGTGGAACGCCAGGATCGCCTGTCGGTTGGCCACCACGCTCTTGATTTGCTCCCAGCTGCAGTTGAAGTTGCGAGCGATTTTGCTGTACATGGGCACAATGTCATACTGCCGAATGGCGGCCACACGCTCCTCCAGTGTCAGCACGTTTCGGATCCGCTGCGTTCCCCCAGAACCATCGCTCTGATTGTCGTCTTCATTCTGAAATAAAACATTAATTTTTATTATTTTTATTAAATATTTTACAATAAAAATAAATAATGTATATACATAAAAATAATAGCAATAAAATCAAAAATGCAACCAAAAACTTTGCTGTTTTAATACCATTCTACGTTTTAAACTTATTTATCTGTCGAAATTTATATAGAATTTTATTAATCAAATACTTTGTGAGCCGCTGTACTTGTTACCCACTGTAGATCGAGTACTTACGTCAGAGTACATGCCAACTGGTTTCTCTTTTGGCTTGCTATGGACTTCTCTTAGAGGGTTTACTCTCTCTTTGGGTGGGTGACTCTCACCCTCTTTCTCTCTCTCTTTTAGGTTGAAAATAGCTGCGCATAAGATTAAAATTATACTTTGCCTTGCTTTTGCTTAAAAAAACCAATTACTTACTTTTATTATTGTTGCACTATTAGAAGCATATGCTTCCTAAACAATTTTGCAGCAGGTTTTTAGGCACAAGCGCACGCGGAATCTCCAAATCGTGTGAAAGGCGATCGAAGACTAAAACACATGTCCAACAGATAATTTGTATATGTACATACAAACATATAAACAACCGATTCGCTCTCGATCCGAGTGTCGCTCTTTCTGGCAGGCAGCAAAACCGGATTGACGAGTTGTTAACGGCGCGTTATGGGAGAGAGCTCTCTCAAAATCTCACAATGTGTATTTGTCTGCTTCTATTATTAGGCAGGTCGAGAGCAAAAAGAGCCAATTAAGAGAGCTCCCAAGAATCAGCTTTAACTGGTCTCTGGTTTTACAGTTTCAAATTAAAAAAAAATGTTTGTATTTACTTAACCATCTGACTTGGAAATTGAATACATTTTAAGTTCTTTTGATTTGTTGGGGAATTGGTAAGAATAAAAGAAAATACTCGTTTTTTGGAAAATAGTTTTATTTCTTAATTTAAACTTAATAACTGTTAATAACAACCAAATACTTATACTTATAATGATCAGTTGTAAAGATATAGTAGTCGGATCACCTTAAAGTACGTTACCGTTTACTTCTTTATCTTTTTAAGTAATACCTATTATCTATTTTCTTTTTAGATAAAATTAACACTCAAAGTCTTCAGTTTTCGGTGGATTTATGAGGGCTGCTTCAACTTCAGACAAAAGACCGATGGCCCGATAATTATCATTTAACATGGCATACTCCTGCAGAATTCTCACGTGTGCCAATGCCGTATTTTTATCATCGATGGCTTTTAATCCATCCTGAATTAAGGCAACTTCCTCAAAGTCTAGAGATTTCGTCTTGGCACAGTTTTCCGTCTGTAGATCATAAAGCAATGATTATAAAATTTTATAAAATACTTTCAAATTATTAATACATGCCTCTTCTTCTTTTATGACATCAGACATAATTTCATCGTTCATGGATGCATCGAGTGGCTAAATAAACGAATAAAAACAAATGTTTAAGGTTCTGAAGAATAATACTATATTGCACCTCACCTCAATCTCTTCATTAAGTAAAGATTTTGGTGAATCCTTTTGTGTTACACTTTCCTGCATTATGAAGTCCGTTACAGGCTGGTAATGTTAAATAAAAAAGATTTCAATATATTAAAATTATAATATAGAAAAACGCACCTCTATTTCAATCTTAATCATGGACTCAACATCTGTATTTAAGTCTGGTTTCCGTGTCAGTATCTATAAGGATTCATATTACTCGGCATTGTGAATAAGTTTATAATTATTTTATATATCTTGGGCTTACAGTAACGGATTTAGGAGCCGTAGCATTATTGATTGGCTTTTTCTTGGGAACTATCCTAACACCATCTTGTACAACTTTATGAGCCCATTTTAAGCATACTTTACAATACTTGGGTAAATTTGTCTTATTTTTGTTTGCACGCCGAAGAAAAGCACATCTTTTGCAGCCTACGTTCTCCACCTGTCTATTTTCGAGTTGCTCCTAAAAAATACGGGTTTAAAACAGGATTTAATAGGAACTTTTTTTTATAATTACTTTTGATTTTAAAGCCATGGTTTTTGGACTGCATATCCTATCCGTCTGAAAAAAGATAATTAGAATTAAACATGTATACACTAATTTTGCGTAGTTGAAAAATAAATAGTAATTTGATTATCCTTACTTTCTTAATTAAATTTTTCGCCACGGCTTTATTAGATGATTCCGTACCAGTCTTTTGTGTAGAAACGTGAAATCAGAAATAGAATTCCGTTTAAAAATTATATTTTATATTTGTGTGCCAAAGCTTTAAATTATTTTGAATAAGATTATCACAAACCTTTGGATCTACAGAGATTCTTCTTATGTTATTTCTTAAACTTTCCGTCACAACCTTATTAGTGGATTCCGAAAAAGCCATTGGTTTTGGTGTGGAAACCTGAAAAGAGAATTGGAGTTCGGTTTAAAAATTATATACTTTCCTTAAATTAAGATCTACAGAGATTCTTCTTACGTTATTTTTTATTTTTTCCGGCACAACCTTATTAGGGGCTTCCGTAAAAGCCTTTGGTTTTGGTGTGGATACCTGAAAAGAGAATGGAAGTTTGATTTACAAATTATATTTTATATTTAGGTGCTTATACGTTTCTGTATTTCTTAGTTTGATTGATTTTAATATTAATGAATAAGATTCTCGCAAACTCGAGATATACAGGACTAAATATACATAGACTCTTACGTTCTTTTTCATATTTCCCGCCACGGCATTATTAATGGGTTTCGCATCTGCCCTCGGCTTTGGTGAAGGAGCCTGAAAAAGTAGAATTAAAAAAGTAGAGTTCCTTTAAAAAAATAACAATGAATAAATATTAAAGACTTAAAAACTTAAGATCTAGATAGTTACATGATCATTATTCTTACGTTCTTTCTTATATTTTCCGTCACGACCTTATTAATAGACTTCGTTTCAGTCTTTGGTTTTGGTGCAGAAATCTAAAAATATATAGTCATTTAATTTGTTTAGATCTTTTTATGTCATAGATTCACGCAGACGTTGGCTCCTTACCTCTTTGCTTGCGTTCGCCAGCTTGCTACCGGTGGAAGACGTTGGCACCTTGACCTTGGCGTCCTCCATCTGCATCAGGCGAACCTTCCAGCGCTCGCGCAGATCCCTGGCCTTTTCCTGCTCCCTTACCAGAGCATTGATATCCTGCTGATGAGAGCGGATCTTGGCGGTATCGGTCTCCTGCTGGATAATGACTCTGAGAAGGGCCAACGTATTGCTCTTCTCCTGGCAGATTGTGTCTATTCCATGCATGTGTCTAACAACCTTCAGGATTTCGGCTTCCTGCAGAGCTTTCAGCTTGAGGCTGTACTTGGCCAAGAGTATGCGTGCCTGGATCTGATCCTTGACCTCCTTCCTCACTTGCTCCTTAATATTCAAGCGCGTTGCCGCGCATTTCCCTATGCGGTGAGCGCTCCGCAAGCGATCAATCCTTGCGGTTGTTTCCTTCATGCGACGGGATATAGACAGCAGATGGGATTCCAGGCGCAGAAACAGAGCAGTATTCGGTGGCCGGTGACCAGGCGGAGCTGGACCCAGCGCAAATATGTTTCTTGTCCTAAAGTTGTCCATTTAATTATCAGATTTCATAGAGAAATATCTTGTTTATATATCGAGAGTGGCCGTAGTGCGAGTATGGTATTGCCGGACTGTTAGAGAGGTGTTGCCACTAAAGACTTCATGGAGTTCGATGCTGCCGGACTACTAAAATGATGCTGCCATTTAAGAGTTCGTGGATCCGATGTGGCCAGAATGCTAAGGTGGTGTTGCCAATAAAAACACAAAGGAATTCATGTTGCCAGACTGCTGCGTGGTGTTGCCAATGAAAAATAAAGCCTGTCAAAAAACAGGTATTACCTTTAGAACCTTTTTTCACTTCCATTTATTTAATATTTCGAATAAAACGTTGTTTTGAAAGGCTGTCAATTTTATATTCTAAATTATTTACTTATAAGCTTTAGCCGATGAAAGTTAACTAAAGATTTCTTTAGTAAATCTAAAAATACATAATTTATTATGCTATCTAGGCTCTAGTTTTTAGGTCTATTCATTAAGATATTTTCACGACTGGTCTATCTCAAAGTCCTTGGCCTTGGGCGGATACTGGATGGCATGTTCCGCCTGCATGAGCAGCCCAATGGCCCGGAAATTGTCTTGGATCATGGCGAACTCCTGGATGGCCCTCAAATGCTTTAACGCCTGCTCAGTGGTGCCAATCGACAGCTCTTCCTTGGTCTCCACGATGCTAACTTCAGGCTCGGCGGCATTGTACACCACCACGCGATCCGTTTGCGGTGGTTCCCCACGCGTATTGTTGTTCCGTCTAATCTTTGGCTGCTGCCTGCCGGGGGCTCCGCTTCCGTCCATGGTATTCCGCTTGCGATTGGGATTGCGATTCAACTCGGCAGGTGTAACGACTGTGTCTTGATTGCCGCCAAGGATTGAGATCTCTGAATCTGCTTCGTCGTAGTCGTCGACGAGGAATGAGGCCATTGGGTTTGAGTGGTCGTAGTCGTCGTAGCTCAGGACCACCTGGGTGCCAGGCGGTGCCTCGTCCTTGAGGATCTCAGCCATTTGGTCGTAGAACTGCCAGTTGGGCTGATAGTGTGACCCGCGCTCCAGGTGCTTGTTGCGGATGCAGAAGTACGTCTTCTTCAGGTTCCTGAACTTCCGGTCCAGCTGCACGGCATCAATGTCGGTCATTCCATGATTGGTCAGCAAGGTCACCATCTCGCCCCAGACATCTTTGACCTTACGTCGCGGATCCTTAAACTGCTCCTGCCGTTCGGTGTACAGTGTCAGCAACATCTCGGTGTACGTAGCTGTCCACTTTTTATCTCGAACTGCTTTTGTGGCAAGCATAACGGTTGGTTTCTGTTTATCTTTTTGTTGCAGTCCTACATACCCTTGATGTCCATTGTTTGGATGCACTTGCTTGGCAACCAACCTTCAGAAACTGTGAAAAATTAACGATTTTACAACGGTCTATACTATGGTTTGTTTTCTTTATTTTGTGACGCCGTTTGGGGGAAGGTATCATGATCAAAGCAGCTGTTACGGTATCGATACTCCGGCTATCGATAAGGTAGCACAAACTGGCGATGACACTTTGGCTACTGAACACTATTTTCATTTATTTATTTTCCATTTCTAATTAATTTATACTTAAGGATCTGGTTCGATTTTATATTATTTAGTTAATAAGCTAATGTTCCACAGTTGATAAACTCCATGTGATCAATAAATATGGTTTTCTAGCTTGAAAACTTCATGAAATCGTAGTTTGTAGTTAGGGGAAAATTATTATTCTGAAAACACTGACTTAATTGATGACCTTAGTTCTTTGAAACCAACTAAGTGCATCTACGAAAATTGTACTATTAAGTACATGTAAAAACAAACGGAAAACCGAATGAAAAATTAATAATAAAGAATTCCTAAACCATTATAAATTTTTAGGCTGACGCGAAGTGCTGCTCTCTACCGGCAGTTATTAAGGCGGAATCCATAAAGTACTCTAAGCGAGCACTAGGTGGCGCTTAAGGCTGTAAAATGTAAATCATTGCTAAAAACAAATCTAGATAATTTTAAATAAATAAAAACCTTTTTCTTTTTAAGTCTTGTATATAAATTAAAAAAAAGTGATTGGAGGGTTATATTTATTGGGAACTATAAATATAACAGTTCACAACAGTTTTTCACACCGTTATTTAAATGACGTCAGACTAAAAGTATGCTAGAATTAATCACTATTCCAAGATGTGGTACGCCTTGAAGTATGCCATTAAAAATATTTGCAAGAGTGGCTCAATAATTAATTAATTAATTAAATACAGTGAAAATATGCGTCATATGTTTGTTGTTTTTTATGATGTACGCCTAAATTCTGAGATATATGTAATTGTCTTTTTTTTGTGAATTTAAAATGTTTTATGGTCTTTAAAGATTAATTACTAGCGGTTCATTTTTAGAAAATAATCTGGTAAAACAGAAAATTCGATCTTTTACATACAAGTTTATTATTTGATCAAAATGAATCGATTTTCGATACAAGCCTCCTTTCTTGTTATTCCATATTCAATAAAAACCAATCGAGCGTATCCAAATGTCAGCGCTTCTGAATTTAATTTCCGCTTAAAATTTAAACAAAATTAACATACGCACATTGCACTCAAATGTTTTCTTTTTTGGCATAAATATTTTTCCCAGAAACACCTGGACGGGCAGCGGGGAATGTGTGAAAGAGTTGGTCAGCAGGGAAGATCTCAAGAAGCGCACTTCCGTTCTGGTCTAGATAATAACCGTGAAGCAGAAGTTGCAACCCCAGAAATGCGCTTTTTCCAGGTGACTTTTCTCTTATTTTTTTTAGGGACTGCAGCGGAGCGCAACCTCGCTGAAGAGGTGTTTCTATGCGTGGGGGTTGTCTTCGGTCTCTAGACCCTGACTTGCCTTTAAAATAGGGCCCGAAACCAAAGCCAAATAATTGTTGCGCAACAAGGCGAAGCCAACTATTCAGTGATTTTCCCATGAGGAGTCGCAGTTGGACCAAAACGCGATCAGCGGCGCATAAAATGTGGGAAAATCAACTCGGATATGATTGACAATGGGCTCGCATTGGGTCTTTGTTGCCTCCTTCAGCGGTCTGCCCATGGCAATGGCTTCATTATGCCGACCAGCTCCCACAGTAATAACACTTTCGGGCTGCCTGGCCTCTTGAAAATTGCACTTCGTGCTGGCGGTTTTCAAATTCATTTCGCCCCAAATGTGTGGCGTTGCCTTTGGGCGCCCAAAAAAAAAAAAAATTAAACCCAAGACTTAAATCTCAAAAACTCCCGCAGCCAGAGTTAAGTTGCACTGTGGAAGCCAAAGTAAGATCGCTCCACAATCGACCCAGAGGGCTTATTCTATCACGGATTATATTTCACTTCAGCAGCGAGAAAAACACAGAGGAAAACTAATAATTATAGTTTTTATGGTTTGTTGGGAACTAAATTTGATTTGGATTCATGTTTGAAGCTAAAAATTAAACGGAAGCTTTGAAAATATTGTATTTAGTAATATATGTATTTTAAAAGGGGTTTAGGTATCATTGAGTTTTGTGAGGGAATGTTTGTTTTAAAGTCTTAAAATAGTAAATAAATATTTTAACGACTTAATAAAAAATCTCCAACGTTTTTATTAGATATTTATAGAATATTAATCTGAGATTTAATAAATAACCAAAAGGTTTATAAAATATTAAAAACCTCAAAGGTTTGATCTAAAATATTTTATGTCTTCTAAGAATTTAATTATACTTTATTTATTAAGCTAAACTCTAGTAATATTTTCATTTTTGTTTTTACTTGGAAGGTGAGCTACTTGCTCAGATACATCTAAACCTATTCTAAAAAAATATAAATCGTTCAAGAGTAGTATAATTACATTTAATTATCATATATTTTTAATTATAAATACATACTTTGATAGTCTTTGCTTTTTCTGAGCTTTAAATTAAACTCAACCAATTTTGTTCAAGTGAAACCCTTAGGAGATAATTCAATAATTTAAGCTCCACAGTAAGGATACCCCATTGCCGCTGCTCCGGTTGCTGCAGAGACAAGATCGGTTCGCCGGGAGTTCAATGTTCGCGGGTCACGACTTTGACTGAAGCCAGCAGACATAAATCGGAGCAGGCACAACTTGATGCGGACTTTGACAGACTTGGCTCCTTGGACCCCAGTCAGTCAGTATTTGTATCTGTATCTGGAGCTAGGAGCTAGGAGCTTGGAGCTTGGAGCTTACTTGGATGCAAGGCATCTATGCCGGGGCCACGTAAGGCATTTCAATCAATTGACGGAAGTGCCGGCACGGCAGTTAGTGATCATGATCATGATGTATGTTATTGGCGCAGAGCCCCGGTGCTGGCCGCGCAAGTGAGCTTGCCCATTTGCTATTTGTCAAATTTTCATTAGATGGCCATAAATTGAAATCACGCGGCATTTGTTTTGGCCAGCACACAAATAAATTTTGCAGCTCCAGCCGCCGCACTGATTCTCACGATCTGAGAGGAGGAGGAGAGGATGGAGAGGTGGATGAGGGGCACTAAAACTTTCTAGCTGTTCACACCACACCACCAGCTGCTCTTTGGATCCTCCGATCTTGGTCTTTTGGTCTTGGCCAATCGCCACCTGCACTTGGGAGTTAGCCAGATCCGCCGGAGGGAAATATATAGTCATGCACATGAAGAAAAAAGGGAGAGGGATAGGAATTTTGGCTGGAATAAATAAGGATTAAATTTTAAATATTTTTGGAATTAGTTTTTCCTTTTTTAAAGTTAATTATTAAATAAAATTTAAAGGGTTTTAGTCTAAAACTTTTGGGGAATACCTAAATTTTAAGAAATCAGTTTTCTAGCTTTCTTCCTGAAAGATCTTTATTCAAAGATCTTTATTCTAAATCAAGGCAGCTAAGCATATTTAAGTCATCTTCCAATCACTCTCATTATATAATTCCAGTTCAAAGCACAGTCAGTCTGAGTCAACATAAAGGTAACAAATATTTAAAAATTCTCTTAAAAATGTAATATTGTATCATAAATATTTTAGAATTATCTAAAGAAATGGATATACCTCCTAAAAATGAGCTACCTCATGAGGTACCTTCTGATATACCTCAAGAATTAGATGTACCTCCTAAGCCTCCTAAAAATGACGCACCTTCTCAAGTACCTTCTATAATATCTCAAGAAATGAATGTACCTCCTGAAAATGACGCACCTTCTGAAGTACCTTCTAAAATATCTCAAGAAATAGATGTACCTCCAGAAAATGACGCTCCTTCTCAAGTACCTTCTGTAACACCTCAAGAAATGGATGTACCACATAATAATGACGCACCTTCTGAGGTTCCTTCTGCAACACCTCAAGAAATGTATGTACTTCCTCAAAATGGAGCACCTTTTGAGGCACCTACTTCAGAACCTGGGGACACACAACCTCAAATGTGTCCTTGGATTGATATCCGAAAGGGAATTGGCAATGTCCTGTGCTTCGTTTTAACTCTGTACTTTATGATCTATATGGTTTTCTCAATGTGGCCTCTGCTGATTGGTTTCCTGGTTTTATACTACTTCAAGAAAGGACTTCGTTTCAATGCTCGCGAACTGATGGATGTCTTAGTCAAGGTGGGGATCTTCATTCTCGATTTGTGTTTTAGCATTTTGGTAACAATCATGCGTTTTGTTTCAACTTTTTAAATGAGTTTTTCTAAACTATTATATCAAGTTGCGTTTGTTTTAACATTCATTCAATTGAATGAAAATAGGTTTATAAATTATTCAATAAAATGTTGTTTGCTTATCTAATCCTTATGTACACTAGTTATTGTAATTTTTCTAAGTGCAGCAATTGGTGCTAGGAGCTGGATCTGAGATGCTGGATCTGGTCTCCACACGTTCGAGTGCTCGTACTCTTATATGTTGCTGGCTAAAAGCGAATTCCAGTTGCAAACCCATTTTTGGCACGATCGCCGCTGCGCTGCGCTGCAACCTTTTTTGGGAAGAAGCCGCCGCTGTTGGAGCATTGATTTGGAGTTGGATTCGGATTGGGAATCGCCATTGGAACGCACACGTGGACACGGGCAATGGGGTGTGGGTATCGGTGGGGAATTTCTGTGTGTGTGCTTTTGCTTAGTGAGAGTCTGCAGGTGTGTGCCGGCTGCTGTTGTATCTCTGGCTTTAGCTGGATCGTGATTGCTGGCAGTCCGACTTGGTCTTGGACGCCGGGCATCCAGCTGTGAGAACGCACCCACTTGGCCAGCACTCTTGGCACACACACCCGCACATACACACACACCCACTATCAGCGGGTCCAGACGAGGCCAGCGGTGAGATCGTGTTCATGCGGCGGCTTTATGGCCAACACGAAGAAAATTTTAGGGGCAATAAAATAGTTAAATAAATATTATGCACTCTTATATTAAGTTGGGGAATCGAGGAAAGAAATTTCACTAATTTTATATACTATAAATTAATTTTTAAATATTTTAGAACAACTTTGAGTGGGTTTTTTAAACTTATGAAGGTGTTCTTTGGGGCCAAAGATTATGAGCTTAGTTTATATATTTCATATATTTTTAGTGGTTTATATATTTGGTTTTCTAAATGTATAGTTTAATAAATAGTTAAATAAATATTATGCACTCTTAAATTAAGTTGGGAAGTCGGGAAAAGAAATTCCACTAAGTTTTTATACTACAAACTAATTTTAAAATATTTTAAAACCACTTTGTGTGGGTTTTTTAAGACATATAAAGGTGTTCTTTGGAGCCAGAGATTATGAACTTAGTTTATATATTTTATATATATATTTAGTGATTTTTCTATTGGGTTTTCTAAATAAACAAGATACTAATAAAATTCTTTATTATTTTTAAATCATATATCAAAATATCTTCATTAATTAAATTAAATTCTATTACGATTTTGATAAGTTACTTTAAAATTATTTTCTTTGCAATTTCCAAGTTAGCTTAATTTTTCCTAGTGTTTCCGGTAATAAAAATTGCCTTTGTTCCCCCAAGTATTTTAACAGACTTTTATTCCTACTCTTAACATACCTTTTAGTTTTTAATTAGCTAAAAAACACTTAAAAACCCCTTTTAACAAATAAACTCTTAGCTTTAAAATCTTTCTCATTTAATTATATTATACTTTAAACCATTTTTGGCATAGTGTAATACCTGCATAGATACTCATGCATGGCAATGGGATGTATGAGCTTGATATTCGTTTGCAGTTCGAGTATCTGTAACTCAGACGAAGCGGGTACGGTGCTGATTGATTAATCATTGCTGGTAATTTGATTTTGTGCCTTTTGTGTGCGCAGTTCAACCGTTAGACGGCGGCCAGGCCCATTACTATTACTATATTGCCACGGCTACAACTCAAGTCTATATATATATATATAGCTGTAGCTCCCTCCGATCTGCTCGACAAGCCTCTTTCAGCGCTTTGATTGATTGTTTCATTGCATTTCGAGCGCACTGGGCTTGAGCTTGGCATATTCACCTGGTTGCCAGTCATTTTCGTGCACTCTCAGACACACGACATACACGAGTGTTCCCTGGATCTTAATTCTATTTTTTATGTGCTCAGTTTGCTGCTTTTTTTGTGTCTTTTTTCCGCACGTCAGCTTAGCTGTCAAAATCCTTGAGCTGACTACAATGTCTAAATGGCTGCTGGCACACTTTTGATTCGGCTGATTAACAACTCGACGGCAAAGCTGGGCACACTCGAGCGCTGCCGTTTGACATTTGACAGTTTTGCGGAGAAAATCGGAGAAAGATCGATGACAGTTTTGGCTGATCTTCAACTTTGACGGATGGCTATCGACTAATGCATTTACTTAAGGCGATGAACAGCGCCGATTACATTTGAATTTATAATGTAAATATTATTTTTTTAAGCTGATTCATGGTCGTATAAAGTGGCGAATAAAGAGTTTTTAAACCTAAAAGTAAATAAATTTCCTAAAAACATACTTTTTTAAGAGTAAAAAAAAAAGAAGTATACCTTAAATTTATCTTTACTTGTTCCTTTAAACTTACACATAAAACCTTCATTTTAAGCTACGATTTTTTCTTGATCTGAGCAGACTTTTTGGTTTTGCCCTCCGCTGGCGGTTCTTCCTCCTCGGCATCTTTTGCTAAACTCTCATCTGATGGCTCCCAGAGCACCTGGGCGGGATAGACTATAATCCGGTGCTTGTTCTCGTAAAAGATCACCTCAAAGTGGTGGTATTGCGCCATCACCACATGCGGCTGCTTGACCTCTAAGTACTCCACAATGGGCAGCAATGTCACGTTGTGGCAGTTGATGTACACCACGTTCATGTCCAGCTGCAAAGCTGCCTCGTAAACGGAGGCCATCTTCCGGCCCCAAACAGCGGCACTCACGAAGGGCACATGCTCGTCCGCCAGGAGTCTAGGCAGCTCGGAGGCATTGCGAAAGGTGTGCATGGTGACCATGGAGCTGGGCTTGCCACTCCCCAGGAAGTTTTGAGTGAATTCGCAGACAATCATTGGCGAACCGGGCGTCAACTTGGAACGGAACTTGATGTCATCCGGTGTCAGCAGGCATACGGTTTCCGCTTGGAGGCACTTCACCATGGCCACCGTTTTCAAGTACTGCGAGTGGGTGGCCGCCTGATGGTGCATTACCTCCATGGAGGAGCCCACCAGCTCACAGAAGGCATCCCGCATGGTCTCGTGCACAAAGACGCTGGCCACCAGGCGAGGGGCAAAGGGCTGCTTGAGGCTGAGCAGGAGGGGCTCTGTTGCCGCCTTCAAATCGGCATTCTGACAGATGACCAAGAGCGTGGGGTCCAGCCACTTGCGATCACTGCCATCGCCGGGAAATTCTGGCTGTCGCCAAGTATATGGCATTGTTTTTAGAGGTCCTTTGGGATTTTTTACTGGGAAATTAATATAAATAAGAAGAGTTACAATTCAGGGGGAACTACAGGTAATACTGAATAATATTTATTTGAAAGTTGACATTTGAATATGATTTATTTTTATATTTATTTAAAGATTTATTTTAAAGTTTATATTTTCTGAAATAATTCTCTGGCTTCCCATGAAGCTTAAATATTAGAAATCCTTTAATATTCCCACTGATCCCCCTGCTGACAATCAATAATAATAATATGCCCACATAATCTAGCCTTTAAAATACACATACACAGCACTCACACACCCAGTTCAAGGGTTCATAGAGGCGTTGCCCCGTCGATAAAGAGAGGGATTGGAGGGATCCTTTTTTGTGGCGAGTCAAGCGGAGGACAATGGCAACGGCGCTGAGTGACTGGAAGGCGTCGAGTCCTGCCTCTAAACACCTGGATTGAATGAGAGGGAATGAATGAATGAATGCAAATATCTGCGATGGGAATCGCGGTGACGTCACAATGTCGCAGTACGTCAGCGACTCCTAATCGAGATCCAAGGATCTTGCTCTGGTCTGGGTCCTGATTGGATGACAACCCCTAATTGAGGTCGCTAACTCTCAACTGACTTGGCGTACGTACTCCGCCACCCCAAAGGAGGCACAGCCGCCAGGACTCGACGGGCGGCGCAAAATAAAAAAAAAATAGGAATCGCGGAAAAAAGGCGAAATAAAATAGCAGGCACTGAGGGAAAATAGTTTGGGTACAAAATACAGAAAAGTTAAATTAAAATAAAGAAAAATAAATACCTATATTAATTTATAAAATATTAGTATAAGTTAACAACCTAAAAAAATATAAACACCTATAATAATTTGTAACATATTATTATAAGTTAACTACTTAAATTTATTTTTATATAATATATGAAATCTTTACTTAAATGTTTAATATATATTTTAAATAATTAACTCATTAAATATCTAAATTTAATAATCAAAGAATTTTTGCCCAGTGTTTAAACGCTTAAAACAGCGCGCAAAAGTGCAGCTGAGGCGCTGACGCAATCGTGGGAAAAGTTTAAAGAGCAGCAGCAACCCTGCAGGGCGACAACCCTTGGCAAGGAGCCACACAGCTGGTCAAGATGAAGGCCTTTCTCTCACTTGGCATCTGTGCATCTGCGCCTGGCCTGGTCTGGTCTGGCGTGGTCCTTGCCCTGCTCCTTGTTCCGCATCGTCCAGCTGCCGTACAGTTGCGTCGCCTTCCTCGTTCCTCACTCGTCGATGGATGATGATGATGGCCTAGGATGATTGGATTGGCTTGGATGGACTCAAACTCGAACTCGGACTTGGACTCGGGCGGACTCACTGCCGCATATGTCAACGCAGATGTATGTATCTGTAGCGGGAAATCAGTCCAATTAAAAATAATAAAGGTGCAACTGCAACGGCAGCTTGTTAGTGCATGGACGATGGCCAAGATGGCAGATTGCAGCCGAAACAATAGAGGAGGGATTCCCCATAAACCCCATAGAAAAATAGCCTCGAGGCGCGTGGGAAAGCCAAAAAAAAAAGGAAAATATATAGAAAAGTAATAAAAATATATATATGCACCTGCCGCGCCCCTTTGAAGGCGACGAAAAGCTGCGTTCCTCCATATTTGGCTTTCAGCTGAGATATGTCTTTGCTTTATGGGTTCGTGATCGAATCAAAAGCGCGGCCATAAAACCGCTAAATTGCGGAATTCTACCAACAATTTGAGCGCAACACGAAGGTGCACTGGGAAAGAATAATAGTACGTAATATATAAAATTAATTTAAAATAAATATTCTTCTTGAAAATATTAGATTTATAAACAGAAAGAAGGAATTTAAGCAAGGATTTTATAGATTCGAATCTGAAGCATACTTTGAAGCACATTTTAAGACAATGTTCTAGTGTTAATTAAAGATTTGTATTGGATCTTTAAATAGAATATCTTAATACAATAAATAAGGATTTTAAAGTCTCAAATACATAAAGTATATAAGTAGATATAATTTATTTCTAAAGTAACACAAACATGTGAGTTTA
Organism: Drosophila watanabei; assembly: GCA_008042575.1. Taxonomy (NCBI): domain Eukaryota; kingdom Metazoa; phylum Arthropoda; class Insecta; order Diptera; family Drosophilidae; genus Drosophila; species Drosophila watanabei. Next base: position 24,431 of record VNJS01015696.1, read on the forward strand.
AAAAGTAATTAAAAACCATTAAAAATAAATATATCTTGATTTTAAATTATCATAAATATCTCTCAAAATTATAATGTTTTGATGGCCTTTTTTTTAATTTATATTGAAAAATATGCCTTAATTTAATTGAATTATTTTTTTTTATTATTTTAATTTATTTTAATTTAATTAAATTTATTTTCTCTCTGCTTCCAAGTTAGCCCCGCTGACAATTCTATTTGGCACGAGCTCATTAAGCTCCATTTATATGCAACCTGAGCCATGACTGGTCCAAAAAAGCCGCATGCATGCAAAGCTGCAACAGCAGCCGGTCAGCCGCCTCTCGATCTCCCGATCGCCACTCGATCCACTCAAGAGACCCCACTCCAAATCCAAATCCGAATCCGAATCCCCATCCACATCCACATCCATAACCAAATCCATGCCCCTCTCCATGCACTCCATGGAACCGTTGACAAGTTGTTGTCCGTTGTCGCTGGCGAATGATTTACTGGCTCTCTAGAGAGCTTCAGGTCGCATGCCAAATGCAAAAAAAAAGAAATAGAAAATAAAAAATAAAAAAAATAAGAAATAAAAAGCAACTGTTGGTACAAAACTCTATTACAAGTCAGGTGGAGTGTTGGCTTTGGCCAACATGTTGGCAACATTCTTGCCTTGTCGGTCATAGGGCGACACAAATAAACAAATGGAAAACAATGTTGAAATATTTTAATTGCCATAGAAGGTTTTTTCTTTTTGCAAAATAGGTTAACAAAATATTCAAAACATTGAATATTTTAAATCTTAATATGAGGGTGTGTTTACTTAATACATAATTGTTTATTTTATACTTATTTAATATTTAATAAGAGCTTACTTGGATCATGTAAATAAATATTTATTTTTAATGTGAAGTGTTTGAGTTTAAAGTTTTTAACAGTAATTTATTTTCATTTATCTATCCCTATAATAAGAAAAATTTAAATTAATTTCCTGGGCCAAACTTTGGTAATCAACTTTAATCAATTCTGTGTAAAAATTCCGGCCTTTTTTTAAACTATTTGGAACGTAGTAACTAATCTCATTTTAAAGTCTTCTTTTTACCGAAGTAGGTGAGACTTTGTGCGCTTTGCTTTTAGAACTGAATTAAACTATATTTCTCTAAAAAAATATATAACTTTAAAATTTATTTCCATGCTTCTCCCTTTCCCAAAAAAACCCCCAAAACTTCCCAAATTTTCTCCCCAGACTCTTTTTGAATTTTTCTCAAGACTTGTAGCTTCTGCACCTCTTTTATTAAATCGACACCTTGTCACAC
>VNJS01015697.1:0-11936 GCA_008042575.1 Drosophila watanabei
GCCGGGGCTAAAGGGGTTCGCTCTCTAGCTATAGCTCTAAGTGAATATGCCCCCCGGTGTGGCAAGGGGGGTGTGCGGTGGAGAAGAAGAGGAAAAAACCTAAAAATGGAAAACCCCAAAACGAAATAAGCCAGCAGACATGAAAAACAAGCATCCGTTTTGTGGAAAATATATGCAGAAAAGTTTGCGATGCAAAGTTTTTGGCAGCCTCACTCGCTCGCTCTCTCGACTTTCCTCTTTTCCTGCTCCTTTTGCCCCAAAGGAGTCACAGCCAGAGCCAGAGTCAGGGAAAAGGGAAAACTTTGCCGCAGACCAAGGGAAATCCAGTACGTGAGTATGCGTGTACGTGTGTGCGTGTGTATAGGCCGTGCCAAGCCAAGTTTAAACTGGCATCGAGTGGTTGTGGAAGCGAATGGCTTAACTGCCAACCGACTAAACGGGACACATCGAAGCGGAAATGGCTGGCCATCCAGTTGGCCCAAAATGCAGTGGCACTTTTACATGGAGAAAATTCTTAACAGTATGGGATATATATATGGTTTTTTTTATTGACAGGAATATAATATATAATGATATGGAATTCAGGTGACCTTTAACTTCATCTTAAACTGTGACTTGGAGGTTTATAAGAAGGTTCCTTTGTTTCTTAGGTAAATTTTAATTGTACAAAGTTAATATTTCCAAAATAACTTTATTTATAAATAATGTAAGAGTGTTTTTGATGCATAATTCCCTTGATGGTATTATTTTGGTATGAAATTTGCTAGGCAGTGAAAGACTTATCATTTCCGACCCTTTAAATCATATATATTCTTGATCAGCATCATTGGGCAAATCGATCTAGCCTTGTTTGGATAATAAACCATTTTACTCAAATTTTTCAAAATTTTAAAACTGTCAAAAATTGACAAAAACGGAATATTTTAAAATTATTAAGGCAGTAAGCATAGAAAAGCTTTTTTTCATGTATTCTTGAGATCATAAGTGGCTCAAAAAATAATTATAAAATATAGAAAAATATATATAACAAATTTTTACTTAATTGTTAAAAAGTTTTTATAAGTTACAATTTGCAAAAATTTAACAAAAAATTTTAATTTTATAAATAATTAATTTATAATGGTGACTATCATTAATTTTTATGGCTAAATTAAAACTACAAGGCTATATAAACTTAGAATTACCGTAGCTAGCTTCCTTTCTTGTTTAAATAGATTTCCTGAAAAAAAAAACTAGAAAGCATGGCTTAAAAAAAAAGGTGGCAAGGAAGCCTATTTTATTTCTAATTTTATGTTGCCTCATTATCCAGTTAATATACCGATTTTCTTGACAAATTTTCTAGATTTTCCCCAGTGTTTTCTGCAGAGTTAGGCTCGCTGAAGGCCCTTGAAGTCGCTCTCCCGGTTTTGGTTGGCAAGTTTTATGTGTTGCATATCCCGAGGCGCTTGACTGTTCTAATTTTTTCGCTCGGGCCGGCCCTTGGTCCCGCGCTTTCCTACGTTCTTTCTTCTTTGGTGGCTTCTTTTCAGGGTTTTTCGGTGTGTGTGTGTGTGTTTGTGGGCTTCACCGCCATTGAATTGGTTTCTTTCTGTCATTCTTTAGTTCTTTTTTGGTTTTTCCTCTTTTTTTTTGTCATGTTTTGTGTTATGCTTAAATAAAGATTTGTGTTAGTGTGTTTCATTGTTGCTGTCGCTTTTCCTACTGGTTATTGTTGCTTTTATGGTTGTTGCTGCGCACTTTCCTTGTGTTTGTTTGGCAAGTTTATGTGCAGTGCCGGCTCTGGCTCTGGCTCTGGCCTTCATTGTTATCATTCTCAATGGTCGCCATTTCATTGTTGTGTCGAAGGAAAACGAAGAACAAGAGCACACACACCGAACAGAGGCATTCGGGCTGAATTAATACACTTGAAATAAAATATAGAAGAAACCTTGGGAATATATAATTACCATAGCCAAAGGTTCTAGTTGGTTTTCATCTCGAAATAATAAGTAATAAATTAAGAAAGCAGGCACAAAAATTATACAAATAGGAAAGATCATTTTCAACAAATTTATATGCTTATACTTGTTCATGATGTGAACATTTTAAATTTGCAGTAATTTCTCTTATTTTCCTTTCCTTTATTTAGTATATCTTTTAAAATATTAATATTTATTAGGAGTTAAATATTTATATTTTTTTATTTGAAAACTTGACGGTAAGAAATTCATATTAAAATATGTATAAATAATTGTGCTCCCCCATTTCTCTCTCTGCACATATGTGCAACAATTGAGAGTGGGCCAGGCCAGCTTGTGTGAGTGTATGTAATATGCATGTTACCTACTTTTGTGAGCTTTTAATTAACAACAAGCCCCAAACAAAGCGACCGAGAGAGGCGCCTGGCAGAAGAAAGGGGCGGAAGAAAGCCTTGAAATCTCAAAAGGCCTTTTGTGGGTGGGATTTCGCATGTGTGGCATTCGGCTCGTTAAGCAGGCAGTGCACATATTTTACATGGAATTATATGGGGATTTGCGCCAGCTTAAATTGCAATTGAACATTTTGCGTCCTCCCTCTCAAGGGCTAATGAGGCCTAACGAATGACTGAAAATATATATATTGGAGTATATATACTTGCAGCATTTTCAAGTTCGGACAACTCAAAGCGTAAATCGGCACAAAGGCACATAAATAAGCAGCGGAAAAGTTCAAATATTTACGCAAAGGCGGAAAACTCTGCGAAAACTCTGCGGAAAAGCGTCACGCAAATGAGCAAAATGCCGAAATGCTGCAGCCATTCAATGGAATTATTTACATAAATATTCACAGAGCAACTTGGTCGCTCTGGCATATTTTATTTGTATTATTTTTTATTTTTATTTTTATTTTCATTTCTATGTGCCATTTTTATTTGACTAGACGTGCGTCAGTCAATCATGCTCCTTCAGAATGCCGGCGAAAAACTTTTCCCACTGGGGAATATTCCCCCCCATTCAAGGGGAGTTGCAGATAAATATATGTATATCTTTATATATATAGAAAAAAAAATAAGGAGGAGAAAAAGAAAACTTGGAGAAGCGTTGCCATCGACAACTGAGCACAGAGGCAAATTGCTGCCAGTATGTTTGTAATGCAAACAAACTTTATCTAATTAAAGGAACACGTGTTACACAACGCCCACTCCCTCCTCCACTTGGGAGTCTCCTTTTCGTCTAGGGAGCGTCTTCATCTCGGGGATCGACGTCTACATCTCCATCCATCTCCAGCCAAATCTGAGTCCGAATGCGAAATACGTATAGGAATATTCTTGGGATGCCGGCAGCTGCTTTACATTGATGACGACGCACTCGAAATGCTTTTGATGTCTCACTTTGCATTTGTCGATTCGACAGCATCCTAGATACACGACGTGTGTGTGTGTGTGTGTGTGTGTGTGGGGAAGTCTATATATGGTGCGTAGCTTCCGTTTCCGTCGCCCTTAGGCCTTCACTCTCCTCTGCCCCGGTGCCCCGCCTCCTGCCTCCTGCGACTCACTCTCTCTTCCAGCTGACTGGGCTCCCGTCTCTAGTCTGGCCATGTCGAGTGCCTTTTGAGTTGTTTGTCAATATGTAGACCATTATTCAATCAATATATTGACACACATTTCATTTCCTGCGCCAGAACCCAACCTCCCTGCTCCCCTCTCGCCATTAATCCGGCCAAGTGCTAATCGCAAACAAAGTAGTTTTTGCTTGAGTTCCATTTCAATTTCTTTTGACGTCTCAGCCACTCATTTTGGCCCATTTTTATGGCTCGTGGCTGTTTGGTTTTTCGTCTCGCCCTCGCCTGCCTGTGATGCCTGCGAGTCCTTCGCTTCCTTCGATTCGATTCGATTCGATTGATTCCCCTGACGGTTTTACGTACTTTGACACACTTCCAAGGCTCCGTGATGCCTTCGTCTTCGGCTGTTGCCTTTGCCTTTGCCTTTGCCCCCGGGGACTTACATTTCCGCTTAACTATTGTAGGCTAAGAAGGAGGAGGAGGAGGAAAGCGGAGACTATGCTTCTTAAATTGAATTTGGAGCCGGGAATCCCTCCTCTGTTATTTGCACACGAGCCGATATTTCTGTTTCGTGTGCTTCCCCACTTTTTTAATTTAATTCGGCGCCTTTTGCTTTGGCACTTAAAAAGTTTTTCCCAGTGCCCGAAAGTAGGCAACGGATCCCGACCCGAATCAGGAAAAGCAAAAAAATTAACTAAGGTGGCACACTGAAGAAAAATAGTTGGAAAATAAATAGGTTTTTGTTTCTTTTAGCTTGGGGAAAGATTTAAAATATATTTTTAAATGAATTCATTTTGTTGTTAAAGGAAATATTTGAGGATTTTAAGCTTGAGGCATTTGTAGAATAATCTTTAAGAATCTTAAACGCTTTCCACCTAAAAGACAGGGTTTAATGTCGTGCCTTTAAGACTTTTGTTGAGAAAATATAATTTACTTTAATTATTGATGTATTTAATATAAAAAGCTATAATTTCTTGCTGTATTTTTTATACTTTCGTTGGAATCTAAATAAAGGCCTTAATGTAATACTCTACTTGAATTAAATGTTGAGTTTAATTTTAAAATGCTGTTTTATAATAATATATTTTTTTTTGAAAAAATTTCATTAACATTAATTAAAAATTGTATTTATTTTAAGAAGCTGTGATTTCTTGCTATATTTTGAATACTTTTATTAAAAAATAAATGGTGGCTTTAAGGCGATACCTTTAACAATTTCTGTTAAGAATATATTTTTTACTTGAATTAAAGGTAGTATTTACTTTAAAAGGGTTCCTTATAATAAACTTTTCTTTAAAAATGGGATTTAAAATTTAATAATCTAAAATGTATTTAAAGAATTATAACTAAAAAATTAATTCTACGCAAATGAAAGACTTTAGTGCCTTACCCTTAACATTCTTGACAAAATATACTTTAATTTTATTTATTTATTTTATTTATTTATTTTATTTATTTATTTTATTTATAATTTGTATTTTTTTCTCACTGCCTTTGACATCGAAATGCTAGACGGAATGCGATCGAGTTCCTAAATCACTTAAGCCATTCAAGTTTCGCTTCGATTCCAAAACGAGCACAGAAATAGGGAAATTGTGAAAGAGAGATTACTATTGTAGTTGAGGGATTTGTTGAGGCAAGCTGGAACAGTGTAAGGAATTGACTTTTGAAGCCAGGTCACAATAATCCGCATTAAATTGGAACTCTTGGAACTCTCTGTTTTTTTTGATGCGCCTCTCAGGACCCTAAAGGTCCCTGGAGATACTCGAGGCCCGTGTGCTGCATAATTAAGAGCGGCAAGTGCAATATTCAATTAAAGTTTCTTGGACTTCTCCCAGGGCTTCAATTAACCAACTATAAACAAGCTGCTAACTTGGCCAAAACTGTTGGAGGGGGCGGCAGTTGCAGCTGCAGCTTCAGGTGCCCACCACTTACCATGCAGTTCGCCTTCAGGACCTTAAAGCTGCTTTGGCTTTGGCGGCTGCTCTTCAAAGTTCCAAGGCTCCGGCCAAGTTTCTTCTTCTATTTTATTATTTTTTTTGCTGCTGCTGCTGTCCTTCGCTCCTTTCTGTTGCTTTGGCCTGGCCCAGACCCGCCCCGATGCGCTTAATTATGCTAAAAGCAGGCAGCAGCAACTTTGCCAGCTACAGAAATGAATATTTACACCTGCCCGGATGCAAATGTGGCGCCAATGTCAAAGCCATCAAGTGTGGCGCCACATAAACAAAGTTATTTTGTTGTTTTGTTTTTCATTCAACAGTTTTTCGTAGTTTTTCTTTTTTAGAATTTTATTTAACACATGTCACTTAAGGTTCTTATTTTTCCTTATGAGCACTTTTTAAAACTGCAGTCCAAATCTTACGACTTTTGGGTTTCGGAACGATTTGAAGCGCGGAAAAACAGTGGTCTTTAGCCAGGCTGCTTCGACGGAAAACGCGAACGAACTGACTGGCTTAGAAACGGCACAAAGGCTTTTCTCTGCGAACTTGGCTTCGGGGAAAATTTCAACACGGACTCGCTCTCTCTGTTTTCCGAGATGAGGTGAGTCTGCGCAGGACCTTTGCCCCGCTCCCATAATCTGCACGTGCATGTGGCTTCCTGGAAAATGTGTGGAAAATGTTTGTTTACATTTGGCAGAACAACAAGGGGAGCAAGGAGTTTCGGAGGGAGAAGGGAGGGCCTTCAATTGGATGTTGCCTACTTTCGTCCGGTGAAATATGACTTCTGCAATCGAAGTGGAGAAGGAGCTGATGCTGATGCTGAAGCCTGGAGTTGCAATTGCAGTTGCAATGGGCCGAAAATGGCCTGAAGGCCTGCCGCAAAATTGAGCAACAAGCTGTTCCGGAAGCGTTGGTAATCCTGGCTGAAACCGATTCCTGGCACCCGATTCCTCCTATGCCAATGAGTGCCTAGAACATTATCCCTAATGAACTGAATGCCTTTTGCTGATGGACAAACTTTTTTAATTATCATTAATGAACATGGCGGTGGGTAGCTTCATTGGCCAACTTGCGTCCTGCAATTATTTTAATGTTCAATGAGGTTGCTGCAGCAGTCATCGCCAATGATTTATTACTAGGAACCGCCCCTCCCTAGCTGCTTTCCCGAAGTCTGGAGTCTGGAGCTCTCGTCCTCCTCCCGAAGTGAGTGTGTGAAAGTTGCCGGCATTGGCAATTAGATAGTCGGGGAAAAGCCATGAAACGGCGTTTATGTTTAATGCGTTATAATGGCCGTTGTAAGTGTACATAAGTTGATATAAAAGTTTTATGGCCCGGGCGTGAGCAGCCTCCGGGATCCGCCATGAAAATGGGAGGAGGGGAGGAGGGTCTAGGAGGAGATTGTGGTCCCCTACTAAAATGTAAACAAATCGATGAATTATTTCCCAACTTATCGCAATTGAAATTTAGATTTAATTCAACTCTCGGCACTTTTCGGTCAGAAATAAATTATTGACCCTCCGCAACCAAATTGAATTAGATACTCGAATTTATGAATTTCCATGGATTTCCCTGGCTAAGCCCCGGAATTTATTATTTTTACCACAAAGATGGGCTCTGTTTTGAGGTTTCTCGATCGAGATCGAGAGCCGTTACATAAATAATGTGGCCCGACTGGGGCCCCATTTTATTGAATTACTTTGATATTGCCAGCCATAAATTATGTTGAACATACAATTTTCCATAATTTATGCGTGCTTCAAAACAATTTAAGCCCCCCTCTGGACCCCCTTCTGGCCAAATAAAACACATCGATGGAAATAATTTCAATAGAAAGAGCTAGGGCTAAGCGCAGGAGGCGGCCGACCAACACGCACGAATACCTCCCCAAAAACAAGGACGCACACAGCACACACCGAGCGACCGCTCACGCACACGGCCACACGCGTACGTGTGTTTAGACAGATATCCGTATCTATAACTGCCTCACAATTGCAGCGCACTTGCCGCAGAAAAGACCGATAAAAGAATAAACAAGGCGAGGAGTTTCGGAGTTTTGGTTGAGGTAACGAATTTTGAATACCCTTTAAGGGGGTCGAGGAGGAGTGATTTTGAGAAGGAAAATAAATCACGGTATGGCTTAGAGCTGTAAATATTTGATATTTTGATATATTGATTTTTGTGAAATCAATAGTATATAAAGTAATATATAATATAGTAAGTAGTAGTAGAAGTATAAGCAGTAATATAAATAATATTTATTTAATTATAGTATAAACTGTTTTATATTTAATTTATTCTCAGATCAGAATGCCTCTAGAAAGATATAATTTAAAATTCTTGAAAACATTGTATTATGGTCTCTTGTGTGTTAATTTTAATGCTTTATGACTATACGAAATACCTTTTAAAAATGCTATATGCATTAACTTCAGTTAATCAATAAAATCAAGGAATACATTGTAACACGTCTATACTTAGTTTAATAATTTTTTAGATTTAAAATCAAAGAACATCAAACTTATTTTAAACTAAATATAAATTTAAACTGTTCTATTCTACATATCTCGTTTTGAATAAATAATAAAGATAACAATTTAAGATGCAAATTTTAAAGTTATAAAGGCATATCCTAACCTTACCTTTTAGTGACTAATTAAACTGTTGTAAAAAACTTAATTATTTTAGTATTACAAAATTTTTTTAGCCTCACTTAATATACCCCCCGTATTACAGGGCACTTCCCTTAACCATTCCCATTTTCATTTTTACAACCCTGTCCTTGCAAGAGAGCTGGCAAAGCCAGCGGAGGAGAAACACAGACCCAGATCCCATTTATGACATATGCGCGGGTCGAAGGGCCATGGCAGTGGCAGTGTGAGTAAGGCGGGGATGCAGAAAGCCCCTGCAGCCGGCAGACGCATCCCAGCCCCCTTTACTACAACACCCATGCCCATGCCCAGCCCCAGTTCAGTCGAAATCCCACCTCCGGCGGCAGTGGCAAAAAAATCTTCGGTTTAAGCGATTTCGCTAGCTTCGGGCGGAGTTTTTCCTTTTGATGCCGCTGCTGTCCTTGGCGCGCTGCATGGAAAATGCTATATGAATCGGAATCCGCAGAGCCACGCAGGACTCGCCTCGCAGGACTCGCTGGAGTCGCCTGCTCCCCCGTGACAAACCGTGGCAAATGGCGGAGGATTGGAGGGTAGCTAGGTAACCGTAAAATAGAATGCGGGGAAAGGCAAGAATTGCAATAAAACATAAAATTGCTGACTTCAATTCGTTTGCCATTTAGGTTTCGTTTTCCCTTTTTGCCCCCCCTCTTACCACCCCCTCTCCCAAGTCCATGCCCATCTGGGCCATTGTGTGTGCGTGGGTTTTGGGTGGGAAAAGTGGGGTCCGGGCGTGTGTGTGTATGGGTGTGTGGCAACCTGCGTTCGCCCCTTTATATATTTTATTAGGTTTTATTTGATTTACACTTGTTTTGTGCTGAAAGCACTTCGCCCCTGAGCCCTCAGCATGTGTGTGTCTGTGTGTGAGGGAAAGAAAAAGGCATAAAAGGAGTGAATGGGGAGGCGTAGTAGGGAAAACAAGAAAAACCATCCCATTTTGAGTGGAACATTTTCTGGAAATAGCTAAATTTCCATATAAAAATGACAGCCTATAAAATAGTATGAAAGAAATTAAGGATGCTTTCGGAATATTAACGATGTGCGATTAAATGTAACTGAAGAGACAAGGGACTTTGATTTAACATATTTAAATTGAAGATTTAAAAGGGAGGTTCTTGGATTTATTCTTTTATTTTAACACAATTCATAAAACCTATATTAGAGATTCTTGGATTAATTCTTAATTTTTAACACAAGACATACAATCTTTAAAGAAATGCATTATTTTTTCTCTACTAAAATAATGTTCGCAAAATTTTAAACAATTTTAAAGGGGAAGTCTTTCAAATAATTTAGCTGTCTTTAATTTATTACTTTTGTCTTAGCACTTTAAATTTTCTACAACCATTCATCATCATCATTCACCATCAAGAATTACCTAAATATATTCCCTAATAATAAGTACATACAAATACATTAAACAAATCAAAATCCAGGATTCCCTTTCAAACAAAAAATCCATTCTTTTGCCAATCCTCCTCTCTTGACCAAGAAAAAGTCCAGCAAATTACTTTCACTTCATAAAAAACCTCTCTGACCCGTAGGACCAGTCATAAGTGCAAATATCCTTCTTCGATATACACATACATATATATCCTCTCTGCCTTTGCTGTTCAGAAAGTGAGAATCCTTTCTGCCGTTCTGCCAGCCAAAGCACAATTAATTAAGCACGCACAGTGGGAGCACAAAGATTTTAATTAAAAATTTTGCTGAAGCTGCACAAGTGTCCTCCTCCTCCGGCTCCTTTCTGCCTCGCCAATGTCCTGCTTTCACCTAGCATCCTTTGTCGGTACGGGATTTCCGTGTTGCACTTTGTTTCATTATTTCATTACATGCCTGAGCTGCAATTGTAAGGCTTTCAATTTAAGCCGAAAACTGATGAACGGCAATTGGTAATTGCCAATTGACAATTGTCGATTGGCCATAAGGATGATGCACCGCCATCGTGCCATCCTGCCATACAGCTATCCTGCCATCCTGCCATCCTGCCACCCTTGACACACTGACTGTGTGCGCTGTGTATGGCGGTGGTATTTAGCTTTTCGCTCCACTTCCAGTGAGAGATAACCTTTATCAACTTACCTGCAGCCAGGTGGGGTTCAGGCCCTCTCTGCGGGGATTTCTAAAGAGCCGAAGAGCTGCCTGAGGGCCTTAAGGTGTTAATGAGTGCGATAAGATCCAAATTAGAATATTCATAATTCATCGTGTTTGCGGGGAGCTTTCAATGCGAGCTGCTCTTTGCCGGCCAAGTTTGTTTAGTCCTAGAGGGCGTCAAGTGAGAGTATCCTTTTGATTTGGCTTTAAACGAAAATCGATTGAGGAAGTGTGGTTAACATTAAGTAGTTATTTTTTATTTATTTATTAAGGGTATATTATAGAGAAGGCTATTTAAAACCAAGGCGAAGGGCTTTAAATTAGATTCAAATGTTCAATGCTTTATTTATTGATTAACAAATCCGTTTTAAAGATCCTTTTTGAAGTTAACTAAGCAGAAATGATTTTATATTCAAGATAAAAAAGCATACATCCATTCTATTTAATACTCTTTAAATTTATGAATAAAATCTATCAAAGAACTTTATCATCATATAACCACACAATGGCGTATATGCCAACTTTGACTGACAAAGTATGGACAACTACAACCCCTGTTAAGCTTCCTCCCCTCGCACAGGACACTTCCCCCCTTCAACACCTGTGTTTGCTTTTCAGCTTAGCGCCAGCAGCCCCAAAGACAAAAACAGCTTCACACGCTCAACTCCTCTCTGTGTCCGTGTCCATGTCCGTCTGCGTATCCGCTCCGTGTTCCATCCATTCCACGCTAGAAATGCTCACGAGCACGACGGGGTTCCGCAGGTATTAAGGTCAGAGGTATAAAACATGCAAAGCTGCCGGCCGCCAGCCTCACCTCGAATCCTCGAATCCTGGCCAGAGGGCAGAAAACGCAGGCAGTCCATCACAAAAGCAAACACACGCCGCCGAGTGTTAACCCACTCGGACTCCGATTCCAGCAACGCTTTCAGTCCGGAACCGAGGAGACTCCAGCTCCTGAATCATGGTTTTACAGTGCAGTGCTGTAGTTTTATAGTTCCATAAACAGAGAATACCATGGGTTTGGCTAGTAAAGGAGTTCAGGTGAAGATTTCGACTGTTTAAAATGCTTGGAATTTTGATATTTTGTGAGGTTTTTAAGAAAATGTACTGTACGGTATTTAATGTTTATGTAAAAGTAGCTTAAGTTCTATTAATTGGGTAAAATACTAGGGAGTTCCCAACGTAATGTTACAATTTTAGTTATTTAAGTAGTGTTCCTAGATTTTTAAAGTGAAGAAAAACATAACACCGATTTTAAATCTTTTATGAAAACACCTAAAAGCAGGCCACGATTTATGTAATTTTAAATGCTTTGAACCAAACCAAAACATACTTCTTAGCTCTGTTTTAAAATTTAATTCTCAAAGGACTCTTGCTAAAGTAAACACTTTACTTGAATACAGTTTAAAATATATGAAATATGTTTAGGATAAAATCTTGATTTCCTGCTTTTTTTCTTCTCACTTCCCCAAAGCATTCGCTTTCAACCCTTTGTTGCCTTACCCCCTGAAGAAATCTTATCTGCTTCGCACAATCGACTTTGAAGAACATAATTAAATACCGCACCCAATTTTGCCTGCCCGCCGTGGAACCCTTGACCTGGCATCAGTATTTCGGCAGTGACTGTACTCTGCGGAATTTATCCTATGTTGCGCCCATAAATATGCTACACTCCGTCGCCTCATCCTCGGACTTTGATGTTCTCGCCAAGAGAGAG
>VNJS01015698.1:0-149546 GCA_008042575.1 Drosophila watanabei
AAAAAAGGCATTTACTTTTCATTTCGGCCAGATAAAGGTGCCCGTTTTGCAAATCGAAACCGGCTTACGATTTCGAGAACCGAAGCACCAATTCCCGTTTTCAAAATCGAAATCGCAAGAGCTTTTCGATCTCGAGAACCGGAGCAGGCCTGCTTTATCTGGCCGAAATGAAAAGTAAATGCCTTTTTTCTTATCAAATCAGATGGTTTTTGCTAAGGGAAAAAAATAGTATGCTCAGTGGTCTATTGATGTTTATTCAACATCACCACAAGATCATTTTGGCACGTAGTTATTTTATAAAAAATTTATTTCTGACCCCACCTCAGATTTGACAACACAAATTTTGCCGTCGGCAACAAGGCATTTCGATTTGGTTGCTAAGGTTGCCAGACAGTTGGCGGAACAAGTCGTTAAGAAACACTCAGCTATAAATACTTATTAAATGCAAACCTTTGCAAAAATATTATACAATGATGGTTCAATAATGTTTTATTTAATAAATCTAGCTAACTTTATAACGTAAATGATAAAAGAGCTGTTTAAATTTAATTGAGACCACTGGAAATGAAACTGCATGCAAGCTGGCAGCCTCTTCATGTAAATAAATGAATTAAATAAGCAATTGCCGACCTTATTTGGCTCCTAAGACAAATAATTTAACAGCTTAAACACTTTTTAGCATTCTGCCAACAATTTAAACCAACAACGCCAGCTCTTTAAGCAACAAAAAATATTAAACATTCCGATAACAAAACGATACCAAAAGTACTCGAGAACCGGAGCAGCTAAAATCGAAATCGAAAGCTTTTGGCCAAATCGAAATCGAAAACCAATTTCGAGAACCGGAGCAGGCCTGATTAAGACTTACTTAAAAATCCCCAAAACTATGCCCCATTTGTGCAGCAACTCACAGCGATAACTTCCGTTAAAGATTAAGGAAATCCTCAATCAAAAGTAACGTAAACAAGGTGAGCGCGCTCCACCTGCTGGTTACCTGTTTACCTCAAGTAACTACTAAACGAAAAGACCGTAGATTACATTCCACCATCTGACCAAGATATCGAACGGAAGCCCCAGAAAACAGGAATGCAGTCAAGTGTTAAATTAAATGCCCATTTAATGATACCTACAATTAAGCCCACTCAGGCCGACTTACAGGCGATTAAGGGGTCTTCCGAGTGCGCCACCTCCCACTGTAATCGATGGTTGACAGAGGCAACAACAGGTGATTCACGGCTCGTCCTCCCTTGCAGCGGATCCCATTGGGTTCAATCGAAATCCACCGGATTTTAGGTACAAGAGTGACTTTCAATGGCGACCACACTCGAGAGTTCAAAAGCAAATGGCGCAATTGAAAAGGCAATCAGCAGATAAATGCCCATCAGATTCAAGTTCCTAAAAAAGAATTATCTGATTAATTTGAATGTGCCTCCCGGGCGGCAAGGCGATGCCTCGCGATCTAATCGCGCGCCGATAAGTGGGCCACCCTGAGACCCGATCGCACCTATAAAAGCGCCGCTCCACGCACTGGCCAGCCATCAGTTGGAGACATTCTACTGCAACATGAAGACTTTCCTGATTCTGGCACTCTGTGCTCTTGCCGGTGAGTCCTCTAGCCAATCCTTCACCAACTTCAAACTAATAATTGCAATCCCCTCCAGCTTCGGCCTATCCTCTGGCGGAGTCCGAGCGCGTCAACGGCGAGAACGGCTGGTACGTTCCGCAGGAGGACGGCTCCTTCGAGTGGGTGGACATGGACGTCGCCGAGAAGTGGATGGAGGAAGCTGAGATACTGGAGAGCCAAGGCCTGACCACCGTGCCCGTCAATTTCTACCTCTACACCTCGTCCAACCCCACCAAGGGCCAGAAGATCACCACCACCACCAAGTCCGTGGATGAATCCAACTTCAATGCCGCTCATCCCACCCGCTTCGTGATCCACGGCTGGACCCAGAGCTACACCGCCAGCATGAACAAGGACATCCGCAGTGCCTGGCTCTCCAAGGGAGACTACAACGTGATCGTCGTTGACTGGGCCCGTGCTCGCTCCGTGGACTATGCTTCCTCCGTCATGGCCGTCGGATCCACCGGCAAGAAGGTCGCCAAGATGATCAACTTCCTGAAGGACAACTATGGCATGGATCTGGGTAACCTGTACGTCATCGGTCACAGCCTGGGTGCCCACGTGGCTGGATACGCTGGCAAGAACACCGACGGACAGGTGCACACCATTGTGGGTCTGGACCCCGCCCTGCCCCTCTTCAACTACAAGAAGCCCAACAAGCGTTTGAACTCCGAGGATGCCTACTACGTGGAGTCCATCCAGACCAACGGCGGAAACCTGGGATTCCTGAAGCCCATCGGCAAGGGAGCCTTCTACCCCAACGGCGGCAAGACCCAGCCCGGCTGCCCCCTCGACGTGACCGGCGCCTGCTCCCACGGACGCTCCACCACCTATTACGCCGAGGCCGTGGCTCAGGACAACTTCGGAACCATGAAGTGCGGCGACTACCAACAGGCCGTGGCCAACAAGTGCGGTTCCAGCTACAGCGGCGTTCGCATGGGCGCTGATACCAACGCCTACATGGTCGCCGGCGACTTCTACGTCCCAGTGAACTCCAAGGCGCCCTTCGGCATGATTAACTAACTGATCGAAAGCAATAAAAAAATGTTATAAAAGTACTAGCTCCATTCTATAACTTGTGGGCTGCAGCTAGGGGTTTCAGGCCAACAGAGGAGTTTAGCCTTTGCAGAGTTTATAATCCTGAAACACATGCTCTTTTGAGACTATTAAACTATTATGCTAAGTCAGCATCTAAATCAATTCTAAGATAACAATAGAAACTTGATAAATTGGGTACCATACATCAACAGAAGACTAGACTAGATTTATCGTCTTGTTAAAATATTTTCCATTCCAATTGCACTCCCTGTGACTTGTGACTTCTATTTGCCCCCTCGAACCACAAGACCTTGACTAACTAACAGCGTAAAATAAATTTCGTATTTGCCACCCGGCGGAAAATGAGGTCAGGAATCGCCTTGGTCGTTTCTTCAATGAACTTCTTTATCGGATCAGGCCGAGCCATAATAAACCTTCGCATTGCCCAGCCGAGAGAGCCATAAATTAAGGCGAATCAGCCAGCCACTCGGGCAGACTTCGTCATTAGCAGTTTATTGACATTTATGGCGAAACTTGACCATACTCTTGGATTTCTTTGGCAGTTCTACCCAGTTCTTTGACATATTGTTAAAAAAGATTTTAAAAGAAATCAATATATAATTATAGTTAATTGTAAAAGTATATAATACTTATACTTATGGGATAACGCGGGTCAAAAATTGTCAAATAAAATGAATTTTTTAATCGATAGCGCAACATATTAGTAGTATTGAGTCAAAATTTAAATTCATTCCGCGTCAAACTAATGGAGATATTATTTTATAAAGGTCCCGAACTCATATGTGCGTTTTCTCGAAATGCTCTCAAAAAAGGCGGTATAAATCTATTTCCGGAAAGTATAATTTTTATATATCTGCTTTTGGCCATAAATTCTTTAAACTATCTTTACTGCACCACCCTGCATTTACACAGACTTCAAAAAATGATATCCTTAAACAATTTTTAATATTCCATCAACTAAGAAAACCCTTAAAAATCCAGAAGTTAGATGGTCTTCTTAACCCTACAAGTTCAGGATCATGACCCTGAACCTTATCAGCCCTTCATATGCAAGTGCCACTGTTCAGCTCCTTAAGTTCCCCGCTTATCAATGCCGCTGGAGAAAAGCGTGCGCTATCTGAGTACCCACAAAATACCCAAAGTACCCGGAGTACCTGTGTTTTAATCACAGTATCGCTCCTATCTCATCACCTGTCCACCGCTCAAGTGTTTACTGATATTAAAAGGTGATTACTTTAGACCTATAAAAGGCGCCACCAGCGGACTCTCCACAACACACAATTGTGCGAGACCCGAGATGAAGGTGTTTATTGTCCTAGCAGCTCTACTGGCAGCAGGTGAGTTGTAGGCTTGAAAAGGAGAATACCCTGATTCTAACCCGCAAGGACCTATCTTCCAGTGAGCGCCCTGCCCATTGAGGAGGAGCGCGTCAATGGCGTGAATGGCTGGTTCATCCCCAAGCTGGATGGCAGCTTCGAGTGGATGGAGATGCAGGATGCCGAGGAGCTGATGGCCCACGGCGAACAGATGGAGGGCCGCATCAGCACCAACCCCGTCAACTTCTACCTGTACACCAAGTCGAACCCCACCAGCGGCAAGGAGATCAAGGCCAAGTCCGGCTCCGTCGAGGCCTCTCACTTCAACAAGGACCACGGCACCCGTTTCGTGATCCACGGCTGGACCCAGAGCCACTCCGATGACATGAACACCAGGATCACCAAGGCCTGGCTCTCCAAGGGCGACTACAACGTGATCGTCGTCGACTGGGCCCGTGCCCGTTCCGTGGACTACGCCTCCTCCGTCCTGGCCGTTCCCGGAGCCGGTGGCAAGGTCGGTGAGATGATCAAGTACCTGCACGAACATCACGGCATGTCGTACGACAGCCTGGAGGTCATTGGCCACAGCCTGGGCGCCCATGTGGCTGGCTATGCCGGCAAGACCGTTGGCGGCCAGCAGGTGCACACCATTGTGGGTCTGGACCCCGCCCTGCCCCTCTTCAGCTACGACAAGCCCAACAAGCGTCTGTCCACCGATGATGCCCACTACGTCGAGTCCATCCAGACCAACGGCGGCAAGCTGGGATTCCTCAAGCCCATCGGCAAGGGTGCCTTCTACCCCAACGGCGGCAAGAAGCAGCCTGGCTGCGGACTGGACGCCACCGGCGCCTGCTCCCACGGACGCTCCGTGCTCTACTATGCTGAGGCCGTGTCCGAGGACAACTTCGGATCCATCAAGTGCGAGGACTACGAGAAGGCCGTGGCCAAGGAGTGCGGCTCCCACTACAGCAGCGTCCGCATGGGAGCCATCACCAACGCCTACATGGTCGACGGTGACTTCTATGTGCCCGTGAACAGCAACGCTCCCTTCGGCAAGATCGAATAGAGGAGAGCTCTGTCTGCACTATTCGTTTTCTGAATAAAAAATACAAATGAATTCTCTAAAAGAACATTGCATTTTAAGTTTTTGAGGTGGGGATAATGAATAATTCCCTTATTAATTCCACCTCAGCTCTTATTCAAAGAAAAGTCTCTCGAAGAAATTTTCCTTACAGAATTAACTACTTAATGTTTAAATAATCAAAGCTATAGATTATTTATTGTAGAATGTGGATGACGCTCCTATGTCTTATCTCGCTAGCTGCCTCCCACTTTGTTCAAATCAACCTCCTATCAACATTAAAGACGTGCTTACGTACTTAAAATCTAAAGTACTTTCGGGATTTGACAAGCACTTGAGTAGTCAAGAAGCTATCGTATCTACCAGATAGATTAAGCGTTGGGTTTAGGAGTTTCCTTAGATTAGCTGTATTTTTTGCGACATTTTACAGATAACGAATACTATCGCCTTATAGATTGTCCACTAACGATTACAGATTATAGATTAGGGACCGACTTACAGCCTATATAAACTCAGTAAATCGGTTGGCTTAGACCATAATCGGCTGAGATATGAAGGAGTTTGTAGTTCTAGCAGTCCTACTGGTGGCAGGTGAGTTCTCAGCACTTGAAATACAGGTGATTCGATCTAAGAACAGTTTTCTTGTACTTTCAGTTAGTGCTCTTCCCATTGAGGAGCGCATCAATGGTGAAAATGGCTGGCTCGTTCCCCAGGCAGATGGCAGTCTCCAGTGGATGGACTTGCAGGAAGCTGAGGCTCTCCTGGAAAATAGCCCCGCCATCGAGGGACGTTCCAACGAAGTCACTTTCTACCTTTACACCAGGCAAAACTCCCTTGTGGGCAAGGAAATCACAGCCGACAGGGCCTCCATCGAGGACTCGCACTTCAACAAGAACCATGGAACTCGCTTCGTGATCCATGGCTGGGGAGGACGTTACACCGACGGGATGAACACTAGGATCACCAAAGCCTGGCTGTCCAAGGGCGAGTACAATGTGATCGTTGTCAACTGGGCCCGCGCCATCTCCTTGGACTACGCCTCATCGGTGCTGGCTATTCCCGGAGCCGGAGCCAAGGTGGGAGAGATGATCAAGTATCTGCACGAACAACACGGCATGTCCTTGGAGAGCCTGGACGTGATTGGACACAGTCTGGGTGCCCATGTGGCCGGATACGCTGGAAAGACAGTGGGTGACCAGAGGGTCCACACCATTATCGGTCTCGATCCCGCCCTGCCCCTCTTCAGCTACGATAAGCCCGACAAGCGATTGTCCTCCGACGATGCCTTCTATGTGGAGTCCATCCAGACTAATGGAGGTGTGAAGGGATTCCTTAAGCCCATTGGCAATGGTGCCTTCTACCCGAACGGCGGCAAGAAGCAGCCAGGGTGCGGCACTGATCTCGACGGCTCCTGCTCTCATGGTCGCTCTGTGACCTACTACGTGGAGGCTGTCTCCGAGGATAACTTCGGAAGCATCCGCTGCCATGATTATGAGGCAGCCGTGGCCAATGAATGCGGCTCCACCTACAGCGGCGTTCGCATGGGAGCTGTTACCAATGCCTACATGGTCGCTGGTGACTTTTACGTGCCCGTGAACAGCGAGGCTCCCTTTGGCAAGATCGGATAGGGAACTTTACTTTGTTTAATAAAGAACAAGTGATCAGTTTAACAGCATAAAAAATATATTTAAGACAGTTCAAGTTATTCCCAGTCTTATGGTTTTTAGTTAAGACTCTGGTTACATTGATAATGCCAAATAGCCTCTTACCTTGAGTTTAGTTAAAATTACCCCCAGCTACCTGATACTCGGCAACAAAATGAAGCCACTATCATTGGCCTTAAGTACTCAACACTAAAGTATATTGGGCCTTCCGAACCTCCTCAACAATCAATAGCCAAGAATATATATTATACTATGTATTTGAAAACCTTAAAGACAGCTGCTTTTGAATCCTAATGGGGGTTCCCTAAAACTATCACTAATCATCTTATAAGACAACAACTCAAGTGGTTCCTTCCCGGGCTATATAAGTACAGTGCAAACAGCTTCTGTAGACCATAATTAGCTAAGATACCAAAATGAAAGTGTTTCTGGTCCTTGCTTCTTTGCTATTAGCAGGTGATTCTTAAGTTATTTTATTATATTAAAGCAGAATTTAAGCTTATATTCTACATTTCCAGTAAGTGCTCTTCCCATTGAGGAGCGTATCAATGGCGAAAACGGCTGGTTTGTCCCTCAGGAAGATGGTAGTTTTCAGTGGATGGACTTGCAGGATGCCGAGGATCTCCTAGAAAACAACACACCCATCGAAGGACGTTCCAATGACGTCACCTTCTACCTGTACACCAAGCACAACCCCACCGAGGGCAAGGAGATCAGAGCAGACAAGGCCTCCATCGATGAGTCCCACTTCGACAAGAAGCTTGGCACTCGATTCGTGATCCATGGCTGGAAGGGACGCTACACCGATGCCATGAACAAGCAGATCACCAAGGCCTGGCTCTCCCGAGGAGCATTCAACGTGATCGTGGTCAACTGGGCCCGTGCCATTTCTGTGGAGTATGCCTCCTCCGTGATGGCCGTTCCCGGAGCCGGAACCCAGGTGGGGGAGATGATCGACTACCTGCACGAGCACCACGGTATGTCGCTGGACAGCCTGCAGGTGATTGGTCACAGCCTAGGTGCCCATGTGGCTGGCTATGCCGGCAAGAAGGTGGGCGAGAGGAGGATTCACACCATTGTGGGCCTGGATCCCGCCATGCCCCTCTTCAGCTACGACAAGCCCAGCAAGCGTCTCTCCACCGAAGACGCCTTCTACGTGGAGTCCATCCAGACCAACGGCGGCAAGTTGGGTTTCCTCAAGCCCATCGGCAAGGGAGCCTTCTACCCGAACGGCGGCAAGAAGCAGCCTGGCTGCGGCGTGGACGTCACGGGCTCCTGCTCCCACCAGCGATCCGTTACCTACTACGTGGAAGCAGTCACCAAGGACAACTTCGGAACCATCAAGTGCGAGGACTACGAGAAGGCCGTGGCCAAGGAGTGCGGCTCCCACTACAGCAGCGTCCGCATGGGCGCCGATTCCAATGCCTACATGGTAGCGGGCGACTTCTACGTTCCAGTGAACTCGAAGGCTCCCTTCGGCAAGATTGAGTAGAAGCCTCTTCCCGATCGATGAAATATATATGTGTATCAGAGCGAAAATAAGTCTATTTGTGTCAGTCTATCTGCATCGCGATAGGAGTCTCCGGGGGTTCTAATCAAGAGCCAAGTGGCTCGTCGCACGTCAGTGGATGAGGACGGGCCCATCCCATCCTGTTTTTGCAGGCGAGTCGCCATTCATGAAGAGTCGCCATTCATTTCGAGCAAGTCACGACCACGATCACGAGATTGCTTTGCATTTGGGTTCCACGATTGATTGATCTGAAGTCTTTAAAGTGGCTTCAAATCAAAAAGTTATTCATATCTAGCACAGAGTAAATAATACTTTATTTCAAAAGTCGGGCTGATTAAATGTATAATTCAAATTGGTATCTGTAAAAGTAATGTACAAAACAATACTCTTAAAATATATATATATGAGTTGAGATAAGGAGTCCTTTGGCCACACGTACAGCGGATTGTCAAAGGTATTTCAGTGATTAACTCTGATTATTTATTTGAATAACTGTTTGATAGTGATTATAATGAACCTAAGACACACGCATATAATGGCAGTTAGCAGATAAGCAAGTCATTGAGCTATGCTAATCAGATATCCCATCATTAGATTACTACATTATTCAAATGTCCAGGTGTTCTGATTACTCGAATAACTTCCTTGTTCATCGATTAGAACTTAAGGATTAATGTTAAGTCACTTAAAATCCTAAGATCTTAGTAACAAAAGTCGTTATTAATCTGCTTTTTAACTCTTCTGAACTTTATTCATATTAAATTCTGGCCTGATGTTATGACAAAGGTTATCTTTCGCTTAGAATTTGACAAATTGATAGACTATCTGGGCACACGAGGAGCATGATAAAGCTATAGATTGTATAATACGTCAGCTACTGTTTTGGCCTATCTGAAACGTGAACTACTTATAACCAAAGGGCCAACACGCGGCCACTAAGGAAATCAGTTCATCAAATTAAATCTGAATGGACACATTACCAACGAGCGATTGCCGGAACACATGTTCCGCTCTTCGAACCCGCGACCACCATCACCTTATCCTCCTCCTTATCGGGATGCACTGGTATTGAATGGCTTCCAATCTCGAGTGGAGTGCTCCAAAATGTCTGAGATTCGGATCGGACCATCATCGGACGACGCCCACCCATATAAATGAGCCCCAGGCCACCCACAACTGTTAGTAGAAGTTGACTTTCGCGCAATGATGAAACTGTTTTTGGCTCTGGCTCTCTGCGTCCTGGCGGGTAAGTAGAGGGCACTCCTTAGAAAGATATTTCGGAAAGACATATATCTTTTATTGAAACAAATAAATATGTAACAACTTCCCTCACTTTCAGTTAACGCCGTCGAGAACACTGAGAACCGTGTGAACGGTGAGAATGGCTGGTACGTGCCCCAGGTTGATGGCAGTCTGGAGTGGATGGACCGTGACGTGGCCGAGGCCTACCTGGAGGGTCAGACCCACAAGGAGGGACGCAACGTCCTGAACCCCGTGACCTTCTACCTGTACACCCAGTCGAACCGCTACAATCCCCAGGTGATCACCGCTTCGACCAACTCGATCTGGAACTCGCACTTCAATGCCAACAACCCCACCCGCATCACCATCCACGGCTGGTCCTCCAGCAAGGACGAGTTCATCAACTACGGTGTCCGCGATGCCTGGTTCACCCACGGAGACATGAACATGATCGCCGTCGACTGGGGACGTGCCCGTTCCGTGGACTACGCCTCCTCCGTGGTGGCTGTTCCCGGTGTCGGAGAGCAGGTCGCCGATCTGATCAACCATCTGCGCAACAACCACGGCCTGAACCTGGGCACCACCATGATAATTGGCCACAGCCTGGGCGCCCATGTCTCGGGTTATGCCGGCAAGAACGTGAAGAACGGCCAGGTGCACACCATCATTGGCTTGGACCCCGCCCTGCCCCTCTTCAACTACGACACCCCCAGCAAGCGCCTCAACTCCGGCGATGCCTACTACGTGGAGTCCATCCAGACCAACGGCGGAACTCTGGGATTCCTGAAGCCCATCGGCAAGGGAGCCTTCTACCCCAACGGCGGCAAGAGCCAGCCCGGCTGCGGCGTCGACGTGACCGGATCCTGCGCCCACAGCCGATCGGTGATCTACTACGCCGAGGCCGTCACCCAGAACAACTTCCCCACGATGAAGTGCGGCAACTACGAGTCGGCTGTGTCCAAGGAGTGCGGCAGCTCCTACAGCTCCGTCAAGATGGGAGCCACCTCCAATGCCTACATGGTGGCCGGCGACTACTACGTTCCCGTCCGCAGCGATGCTCCCTATGGCATGGGCAACTAAGATCCTTTCTACTTTCAATCTAATAAACTGAGTGAAAGCTCTGTGAGCGAAAGCAGTTTTGCAGCTTTGTCAAGTTAGTTTCGAGGGGCTTTCGACAGGTTGGCTTATGCCTGTATGACACCTGGCAGGGAAGAATTGATAAGAAAAGCTGAAAAGCTTTGCCACTGCCGGCTAGCCGGAAAAGAGTAGTTCCTTATCACACTTCCATTTAGTTTTAGTTATTGTTTATTTCACCATTTGAGCAGCTAATCTGCAAGCAGATAACTTAATTATTTATCTCAACAAGCTAGCATTTATTTCTGATTTGAGCAGTAGTATTTCCAGGAAATGTAGGATTTATAAGCACATCAGATACTGATCCCCAAATCGTAATACGCAGAAAATTAAATAAATGAAATTGACCGACAGTATTAAAACTTATATCTCAGAACTGAAAACCGGAATATACTTTTCCAAAGGATTTTGATGCGCTGATCTCGAATCTGGCTTTAGATTTTTGAGATTTTTTTTACCCCTATATGTTTTTAAAAGTAGAATTTCCTGGAAATTTATTATCCATCAGGCCCATTCCAGTTTCGGACTCGGAACCAAAATTCCAGACCTGTTTCCAGTTTTCACTTTCGAAACCCCCAGGGATTCGTATTTTCCGCTGTTAACTTTGTTAACATAAAATATTTTAAAGTGCTTTTTGTGGCCGGGAATGCTTTTTTCTTTGATTTTATACAGTAAATAGGTTGGAGTTATTTGGGATTAAATGGAATAAAATGGTTATTTAGTTAAAAAAGAAATCTGAAAATGTTATCAAGTTCACTTCCGAGTGAAAACTAGAACAGGCCTGATTATTTCCTGATTTACCACTAGTGTCATACCCTTGTAAATACACACATTTTTTTATGTGCAGGGATTGAAATCACGCTGATTAGAACGGATCTAATCACTCCATTTGTTGTTGCTGCGCAGATTTTGATTTCCATTCACGTTATTCAGAATTATAAAAAGGTATAAATAGCAGCGCCAGGTGCGGGCGTTCGGCCATTCCGAAACTTGAGCTTCCACGATGAGATTGTGCTTCCTTGTGCTACTGGCCTGCGTGCTATCAGGTAAAGACTTTGCTCCCGAAACTCTCTAACTTTCCGCAACTGACTGACCTCGAACTAACCGACATTCCCAGCCAGCGCCTGGCCCGTTGACCAACATTCGCTGCGAGTCCCAGGCGTCAACGGCTGGTTTGTTCCGCAGAAGGAAGGAGGCCTAAGGTGGGTCAGCAGGGCGGATGGCGAGCGCCAGTTGGCCTTCTACGAGAGTCAGGACCAATTGGACGGTCGTCTGTCCACCAACAGCGTCAAGTTCTATCTGTACACCCAGAAAAACCCCAGCACGGGACAGGAGATCAAGGCCACCCAGTCATCCATCGATTCCTCCAACTTTAATCCCAATAATCCCACAAGGTTAGCTTACAGAAAGTTCTTTCCCTGACAGTTAAACTTATTTGGTAATACATCCCATCACAGGATCACTATTCACGGCTGGAACTCCAACTACAAGGATGGCGTAAACACCAGGATTGCCGACGCGTGGTTCCAGTACGGAGACTACAACATGATCGCTGTGGACTGGGCCCGCGGTCGTTCCCTGGAGTACGCCACCTCGGTGGCCGGCGCCCCGGGTGCTGGCAAGAAGGTGGCCGCTCTTGTGGACTTCCTGGTCACAGGTTACGGCATGTCCCTGGAGAGCCTCGAAATTGTGGGCTTCAGCCTGGGCGCCCATGTGGCCGGACACACCGGCAAACAACTGACCACCGGGAAGGCGGGCAAGATCGTGGGTCTGGATCCCGCCTCTCCCCTGATCAGCTACTCCAAGTCGGAGAAGCGTCTGTCCAGCGATGATGCCATTTACGTGGAGTCCATCCAGACGAACGGCGCCATCCTGGGATTCACCCAGCCCATTGGCAAGGCCGCCTTCTACATGAACGGCGGTAGGTCACAGCCCGGATGCGGAATCGATGTCACCGGCAGCTGCTCCCACACCCGAGCTGTTCTCTACTACGTAGAGGCTCTGCTGTGGAATAACTTCCCCTCGAAGTCCTGCGAGACCTACCAGGAGGCCAACAAGAACGCCTGTGGAGATAGGTTCAGCTCCATCGCCATGGGAGCTTCTGTGAACACCTTTGTGGCCGAGGGCATCTTCTACGTTCCGGTGAACAAGGAATCCCCGTACGGATACGGAGAAGTGCATACTGGAGGCGACGAGAGTACCGCTGCGCCCACTGATGCCCCTACAACTACTGTGAGGCCCACAGAGCCCACAACTACTGGCAAGCCCACTGAGGACTCTACCACACCAGATGCTCCCACTGAAGTTCCATCGACGCCAGCCAAGCCCACGGAGGTGCCAACAACCACTGCTGCACCAGAAGAGGATTCGACAACTAATGAACCTGAGGAGGTTTCCACAACGGATGCTGCTCCCACTGAAGTTCCATCGACCACTGCTAAACCGACTGAACTGCCGACAACGACGACTCCCGGAGATGGAGAGGATGATACTACTTCAGCCCCAGAGGATGTTTCCACCACCGAAGAACCCGAAGAGGTTTCCACAACTGCTGTTCCTACCACCACTGCCAAGCCTACTGAGATTCCAACAACTACTTCTGGACCCACTGAAGTTCCCTCAACCACTGCTGCTCCAGAGGATGACACCACTGCTGCTCCAGAGGAAGACACCTCAGCTGCTCCAGAGGACGACACCACTGCTGTTCCAGAGGAAGACACCACTGCTGCTCCGAAAGATGACACCTCTGCTGCTCCAGAGGGTGACACCACTGCTGCTCCAGAGGACGACACCACTGCTGCTCCAGAGGACGACACCACTGCTGCTCCAGAGGATGACACCACTGCTGCTCCAGAGGAAGACACCACTGCTGCTCCAGAGGAAGACACCACTGCTGCTCCAGAGGTGGATACGACAACCGGAGCACCCGAAGAGGCTACCACAACCACAACAGCCATTCCCACAGTTCCAACCTCCACGACTGAGGTGCCCACAACAACCTCGGAAGTTCCCAACACCAGCTGGTTCCCAGATGTGACCCCCACACTCCCGCCCAATGTCGACGACAACTCGAAGCCGGGCAGCACCAAGAACATCTTCATTTTCAATGTGTTTCTGGTGAACGTCAAAGTTAGCAAGTAGTTCCGAGTTGTGCGAATCCCCCTAGAGGGGCGTGGAAAAGTTTGCAATAAAATCAAAACAATATCGCATTTCCGCTAAAAGCAATGGATAGCTCGGGGGGACACGCCCCAATGAGGGCGTTAAATTCTGCGGCTAAGACCGTTTAGATTTTAATTACTTTTCAAGCAGAAGCTCCTTTGATGTGCGGAAGTGTTGCCTGGCATTCATCTGGAGTGATTCACATCCAACCGTGATCAGAGAAGCCAGGTTATATTTCTCGTTAATCAGTCTGTAGCAGCTGATAATTTTCAAGACAGTAAGTGCGGATGGCAGTCGTCCAAGCAAGTTCCCTTATCGCATTAACGCCAGTCACTGCTGCCGTCGATGGCGTCAATAAAAAAGTTTTCGAAAAGTCCCGACCACCAAATGTCTACTTCCCAATTAATTTGATTTACTAGACCAAAACTTATCGTGTGGAGAGAGCTTATTTATTATTCATGCGGATTCTGAAAGGCAAGGCGAGTGGTAATGGGACGACAATGGTTCTCTCTCGGTTAGTGATTGCAACCACAAGAGTGTGGACGTAGCTCCTTGGTTACCTCTTTCTTGTGCCCCACGGTTTCAGCTACAGCTTCATCATTGTATATATAGTACTCCTGATTAACCACATTCCCAGACCCAACACCTTCCTCCCTAGACTTTGCACACACTTCCTCCAAATCCAAGAGGCAATCCGCTTGGGTAACATTAAAGTACCTGCCGGGAGCACACTTGAGATTCTCCACCACTCCCCGGATACACTCTCTGTAGCCAGCACAGTCTTCGGGATCAAACCCGATCTCGCCTTCATTACAACTCAAAAGGTTGGTGGCACAGATTCCCTCGGAGTCCTGGACACAGGCCTCCAGTGTGGCTTGAAAGTAGAAGCCATTGGGACACAGCTCCTCCTGCAGTTCGCCATCGACGCACTTGAGGTAGCCGGCACAGTTGTTGGGATCCAGTTTCACCTGACCCTCCAAGCACTTGGCAGGAGGTTCCACACACACACCATTTACATCTACAACGCAGGACAGGAGCGTCGGCTCGAAGTAGCTGCCACTGGCACAGGTTTTGGACACCAGCTGGCCATCTTCACAGGCCAGGTAACCGGCACAGTTTGTGGGATCTGCCTGGACCTCTCCCTCGGCACAGGTTTCCAAAATCTTGGGAGTGGGACAAACTCCCTGCTCATCCACCACACACACTTCGTTTTAGGCCTCAAAATAACTGCCAAACGGGCACTTCATGCGCAGGGATTCCGCGTTGAGGCACTGATAATAACCTGCACAATCCTCGGGATCTGCTGCCATAGAGCCCTCCGTACACTTTACATAGTCCTTAATGACGGAGGATAACGAGGGATGTATTAGGCACGACACTGAATTGGATGAAATTAGCAATAAATCATTTTATTTGGGTTTTTCCAGCTCACCAAGAAATATTATCCGCACTTGTTGCCCGTACATTTTGCTTTCAACTTTTGCAATCGAAACTAGGTTTCACACTTATATATGCCACTTCCATTACTTTAATTAGTTTTGAATATGAAATACCGATTAGATAGACGACTTTATCTCTGAGAGGTTACATATGTCCCGACATAAGAGGCAGAGTCATAGGAAATATTTTCAGAGGTGAACTAATACGTAAACAAATATATTTGTAGCCTTGTAAATTTTTTGAACCCGAAGGGCACAACTGAAAAGGGTTTAATCCCGGTCGACAAAACAAGAATTAAAAGAATTCTACACAACCTTTAACCCATGAATGACAATACATGCTTCGATTCGCACTTTGTGTGTGCTTGTGTTTTGTCATCTGATTTGCATATTTTCATCAGCTAGTTTTCGACACATGTTCGAGTTGGGGTTTTCCTTTGCCGCTTCCGTTTCCGCTTGAGTTTTAGCATATTTTCCCAGGAATTAACATAGCAAAAAGGAACCCGAAAAGCATTTGCTGCGAAGGTCAGACAGACGGCTTAGATGGCAGGACACATGTGTCCGTCGCCTCAGGACTCATTATTCTTGAATCTTCTTCCTTAAATCTCCAGGATCATTGACGTTAATTTATCAAAATACAACCACAAAGGCTGAAATGATTTCAGCTCCATTTCGAGGCAAACATTTTGAAAATTCGCAGCACTGGAAATCCCACAGGTATTGTGGTCAACTCCCCTTTTCCCCATTTTCTCAATTCGACAGCAA
This sequence comes from Drosophila watanabei, assembly GCA_008042575.1. Taxonomy (NCBI): domain Eukaryota; kingdom Metazoa; phylum Arthropoda; class Insecta; order Diptera; family Drosophilidae; genus Drosophila; species Drosophila watanabei. The sequence continues at coordinate 15,994 of VNJS01015698.1, forward strand.
TAAATATTCCGTTTGTTGTTCAAAGCGAAATCGTTTTCCCAACCAACCCTCTACATTTTTTTTTTTTTTTTTGTTCTTTTTTGGTCAAAACACGCATTCTCGAGTGTTTTTCAGTGGTTCGGTTCCCCAATGACCCAAAATGTACACACGGCAAACGCTCTGGCTGGCTAATGACACCAGTCCGGGAGTCCTCGAGTCATGCACGGGGCTGGGCAGGTGAGCCATCTGCCAGCTAAAAAGTGTCAACAATTGTTGCCGCTCTGGGAGTCGAGACCCCTTTGCTGGCCTTTCCCGCTTTTTCCTTTGGCAAAACTGCAAATGGTAGTTGCAACCTTAGAGTGCCGAGGAACATTTTAGAGAAAGTAAATTGAAATGCCATTAGTTTGCACACACTGAAGAAAAAAGACGAGCCTTTTAAAATAAAGTAAATAATATTTAAATTTAAGTTAATTACATTTGTTTTATTTCAAAACGAAAGGTGTAGTTATGATTATAAGCGTAGGAATGGGAGAAAAATCGATGTTTAAACCGATTGCCAGTACAGTTTACAGTATAAATCGATATTTTTGCTTTGTAATAAATCCCTTTAATGTTTAATATATTATTTAACCAAAACTTCATCTAAGATACAAATTTTGTGAATAAAAGTTTTACAGCTAATAAAAGGTTAGGTTAAAAATTTGCTTTAAATTAATAAAAAAGAAAATATATTGAAGTTAATAATATGTATTTTGGCTATTATCGATATATTTCGATAATACCGATTTTTCAAACTATGATAATCTTTTTGATATTTCCAATATGATACTAAGCCCTATATTTTCTTTAAGTATTCTGTAGGACTTTTTCTATCAATAGATTTACAAACCAATTACAAATACATTTCCTATCATTAAAAAAATTAAAATAAATAAATAAATAGAATTGGTATATTAACAAATTACATACAAATTATTTTTATTAAAAGTAAATAGAACATTTCTCGCCATGCAATCTCTAATTTAATGAGAACAAAAGGCGCACTGAGACCCATTTACTCGGACGAATTGCCTTACATAATGAGAAAGGAGTTCAATTTCTATATTCTTGCTCCTCCCCCCTCCCAAGGAAAACAGCTGAAATAATTCACAAGGCCGGCCAATGTCAAAGGCCAATGCCATGCAGCCTCGTATGGGATTTTTCGCTTGGGCTTGACTGAACTTCCATGGAAATTAAAGCATACACCAAGCTGCCACGAAACATACGAAATTTGGTTGAATTAATTTTTGATTACATTTTATTATCGTTTTTTCGCAAGAAAAAGGGTGGAAAAGCGATTGGCCCCAAGCTGATTGGGCTTTCCACATGCTTGAACACTTCTAAGCGTGTTTTTATACCATAGGAAACAATGGAAAGCGGAAATTTGAATTCATTGAATAACTCCAACCCCATAGGGATACGTAAATGATATTTTAAAGGCATATCTTAGGGGAAGTATAGCTTTAATTTGTACAGTGTAGTATTTTAAACACATTTTAGGGTAACATTTAACTATCAAACATTATGATATGAATTTTCTTAGACCACTATTCTTTACTATCATCTACATTCTTTTTTCTTCAAATTATTTAATTCTTCTATCTTAACTCTTTACTCCATTTCTCTATGAATATCCTTTACCCTTCCTCTTAACACATTTAAAATAAATATTACCCACATTCTCCGTGGGACTTGTCTGAATAAATATTACGCATACGCCCTGTGTAATAAAACCACCACATGTTTTCCTGGCATTTATTTTGAGTTTGTTTTTAAGGGAAATTTGCATACAATTTGCACCAGTTTTTAAGCAAAAGAAAACCAAACCCTTGCTGGGCCGCCTAAATATCCGTTCGAGCGAGTAGAAATTCCTGAAAAATTCCTGAAATTGAAAAGCCAATGAAACATTGTGTGGCGGATACAGAACGTTGAATGACATGAAACTTTGAATCTCCTCTTCCCCTCTTCCCCTTTCATTGCTTTGGCAGGCAAACAAAACTCTTGACTGAGCTAAGTGCAAACTTTGGGGAAAGTGAAGGAATTTTTAATATTGGGCGGCTTGCATCAGTCCCGCTGCATCTTGCAGATTGTTTTTGGGTTTATTTCCGAGATGAGCACACAAACTTAATCTCCTCTCTGGAAAATCGAGTTTTATAAACACCAAGGACCATTTTTTTTTTTGGTTTTGTTCTTAGTAAACTGTTTTAAAAGTTTCGCCCATGGTGTTTGTGCGTATTTCGAGTATAAACAAATTCAATTTGTGGCTGTCATATCGTTGCTCGTGCTATCCCTGGCGCAGGTTCTAAGTGCTTTGAAGAGCACAAGTTCAAGTGGACGAGAAACAGCATCCACATCGCTCAAGAAGAAACAAAAGTGTTGCTTATAATTTATCTGTGTGTGCGAATTTTTCTCATCCACCATTTAATTTTGTTTAGTTTGCGTTTTTCCCGAGGTATTTCTGAAATCAGGATAAATCGCGCAAACACTCAAACCTCGGGGACTGCCATAACAATGCTGCTATGGTCACATAGTTCACCTCCCTCCCCCCTTTGTTATTAATAAAAGTTCTGCTGCTGTTCGGGAATTTTAACGCATTCATTGGGTTATTGATGAAGGAATTTTAATGCAACCGCTGCGAAAATAAAACCACACCATAAATTCACAGCCAATTTTATATTTGATTTGCTGAAAGCTGTATGGAAAATTAAACTAATTTCCCAAAATTTCCTGCCTCTGCCACCTCGGCAATGTTTTTGTTTAAACAATGGCCTGCCACTAATTGATCAATGCGGAGTAAGATGAATGAAAACATGTACCATGTACACTGATTAGGGCCTAATCAAAAACAAAACCAACATGATTTTTGTTTAAATAAGAGTGTATACGATTTGGGAATTCAATTTGTGTGTACTAACAGCGAAAACATTTTTCTTTAATAATATTTGATGCCTTAAACACATGCAGTATGCAGCAACAAAGTCTGTATATGGCATATGTCGCTTGATAACAACAAATTTAGCTAAGAAATTGTTTATTTAGCGGATTTATGCATGTGAGGGCTTCATTCACAAAAATAAATTTCCATTAATAAAAACAAACTAGCGAGTATAAAGAATTATGTATGTATTCTAATCGAATAATATACCATTCGAAACTTATTATGTTATTAATTATAGAAATGGAAATGAGCCAGAAAACTGAAAAAGAAACTAGAATATAAAAAAGGGGCTTAAAGATATAAATTTATTTATATTTGTCAAATTTAAAACATATAAAGTTAAAATTTATAATTTCAATTCCTATATTAATATTATTATTATTATTACTATTTTAATTACATTTTCAGTACAACAAAGATTCTTTCTGTTTCTGTCAGTCCAAAATTGTTACTTCTATTAGCTTACTCTTATGTTTAAGTTAGAAAATTACTTCAATCAAGAAAGTTTAAAATGAAATAAAAGCTTTTAAAAAACGCTCTTCAGAGCTACTAACTAAAAATAAAATGGCTTTATATCAACAGCAATCACACATACTTGACTGCTCTGTAATTTAAAATTGTTTTCCAGCATACTTAAGTCCATTTAAATTCATAAATTCATTTATTTTTCTGGCGTAAAACTGATAGAATCACCAAAGTGGGCGTGACAAGTGGGGGCGGGCGGCCAGTCGTGAATCGTGTCGCAAAATGTGCTGTCAATATCAAAATAAATAAAAGCAAGCAAAGCGCAAAGCGTGAGCGTGAACGGATGTCTGACATTGAATTTGTTATTACTTATGATGATGCTACTGGGAGGGAGGCAGGCGGTCAGGGGGGCGTGTGAGTGCTTGGGCAATGCCAATATTGATTTTGGCAGCTCCCCGTGATTATCCCGGGACAGATGCAAATATATAGCGTGTATGTGTCGGGCACACGGCAAACAGATAAAGCGGGCAATAAATCTCCGGCGACATTAAAGCGACGCATAAACCGGGCAGCCAAGAGTGTCAGAGCCGTAAAAGCTGGCTCAAAGCAATCTCATGGCTTAAATCGAGCACAGAGCCAATTAAAGGGCCAGAAGGTCCCCGAAAAAAAAGAAGAGAATTCCATGGCAAATTGATGACAAAATATGCCTTGTTCCACCTGCAGCACACACACGTGTGTGTCTAAGGAGGGTGCTGCATAATTTATAATTAACCAGCCAGCCAGCCAGCCAGCCAGCCAGCCAGCCAGCGCTTTGTTGTCCGCTGTCAACGAAAACCGAATGGATGGGAAACTTAGGGGATAAGGCCACGGCTAAGTCCATTTCATGCAATATTTACTACGAGGCGACAACGCTGCGTATGCTTTATATTTTTTTTGTAAGCGGATGCTTCGGCTTAGTCTGCTGCACAAAAAACGAAAGGGAATCAGCTGATTGATGGTACTTCCGGCTTCCCGGGGCTAAGAAGAATGTAATACAAATACAAAATTATTATGAAATTGTATTTCCTCCTTATTCTCTTCCTTTTTCTAAGGGAAATTGTGCGAGGGCAAGGCCCAGAGTGGCCTAAGCCCGCTAAGCTTAATTGCAGCAATCTTCCCCAAAGCCCACAAAGTGTTTCAAGCTCTTGGCAGAAATATAATGCTATATATGTATATATAGCACAATATTTATCTCTGTTAAATTTAAGTGCAAAAAATATAAGAGCTTAATCTGGAATTAAATGCACCAGAAATAGTTCAAGAAAGATACACAACAGGGCTTTAGTTTTAACACTTTGTATTTTTGCAAGTTCTTTAAGGACCAAAATATATAAACATAAATAATATCTTTTGTCAAAATATATAAATTAATAATAATTCTTAGAAAAAATGTATAAGTCTTTAAATTTAGTAAATTGTTATCTTATTATAGCTTTAAATCTTGTAACGCACCAGGAATAATTAATAAAAGTCCAAAATTAATTAAATTTTAAAGATCTTAAGAATACAAATATAAAATATTATACTTTTGTCAACATAAAGGTAATTTTATTTAATAAATTTTAATTTAATTTAAATATTATTTAGATATTATTAAACTGCTAACTTCTTTCTTCTGTCTTTAAAATATTTACCAAAGTATTAATTTAAATTCAATAAAAATACTCAAGAAAAAAGCAACAAATTATCATTAATACATTTGATTTATGGAAATTTTTAAATTAAAAAAATGATACAAACTCTTTTAAACATGGAGTAAATAATTTAAATTATATAGTTTAATATTAAACTTGTTTTTACAAATTTTTAAAACCACTTTCTTGTGCCACTATGCTGTGCAATTTGTGTGCAAGTAATTCAAAGGTGTCAAAATATGCAATTAAAAATTAATTAAGAAATTTGTGACTTTTATAATATCCCCTCCCCAAGCTCTTTGCTATTTTTAACACTCAACTTTACTTCTAAGGCGAACTTTTGACTTTAATTGAGGTCCTAAAAAGGGTAGCAGCCAAAGTTAAATTGACAGGCGTCTGTCCCGAGCCGCTGGGAAATCAATTTTGACACATCAGGCAAGCGGTTGGAGACCTCAAAAAAGGTAGCAAGGTCTGCCATAAACTCCCGGTCATGTGTTCCAGAGCTAATCCCACCCAGAACCAGAACCAGAGCCCGGGAGCCGAGAACTATGTGTGAAACCCGGCGGAATGCTAATGAGCGGAAACAACAGGGCAGATGGCCGCCAAGCTGATTAGCGGCAGGTAAATACGGCTCGTTACAACTCACCTGGCGAGATGCAGCGACCAGGAGCTCAATGTCAATGTCAATCCCGAACAATTTCACTTGCACTCACTTCCAGTACTGCGTATACGCAACGCGGGACACTATGAATTCGCAGTTCGTAAATTGTTTATTGCACTCCCTCGAATTTAATTGATTTGAATGGGAATGGGATTTTTATTTCGTTTTTATTCACGTTTTTATGAGTTTACAGACAGCGGCAATGACTGCTTAGAAGTGTATAATATTTGTGAAACGCAAACGACGACCACCTGCGTTGCGACTCGCTCGAGCACAGAAAGCGAACTGAGGTGCCGTCGGACTGGACTTGAGTTCATCCAACCGGCCCACTGACTGACTGATCAGCCGAGGCCCCGGCACGAAGGCGTCCCACGGAATCCTTTAAACATGTTGCCCCAAAAGGCGACGCTCTGCGCAGGCACCGAGAGGCAGCGCCAACCAACTGTTTGATTTGGCGGGAAACTGGCAAAGCCTTGGCAACATGTTGCCGGCTTTAAGCATCAATATTGTTATTATTTATATCACTATTAGCAGCAATGAGGAAGGGGGCACGCAAACAGTAGGCCGACCGCAGAAATTAACAAATCGTAACGCAATTAAGCAGGTCGTGTATTCGTCAAGGTCACGTCGTCTTCGCCTGGAGGTCAGTTGTCATTACGAGTTGTGCGGTGTTTCATTTGGATATTATTGCAGGAGAGTAGAGCCGGGAATTTCTTTAATATTCATAAATATTGTTATTCCTTAAATTAATTGTGAAGATGTAAAAAATTATAATAATTAAGACGGAAACTTTCGGGTTTTTCCGCGGCGTTCGTGAGACTTATGTTACATATTAGTATGTAAATCGGTACTAAGTACATGGAACTTATAATTGCATTGCGCGAACAAATATTCAATTTATGTGTTTCTTCCATAAATTGATATATTTTTATAATTAATATATTTATTGGGTTAGTATAAATATCGAAACTAAGTACTTGGAAAGTAAACATAGAAATGAAAAAGCGAATTTGAAGGCTCTAACAGACTGAAAGTCCAGAGGGAGAGTGGGAGACATTTCGAGGGAACATACTTTCTCTTTAAAATATGCGCTCTTTTAGAACGAACAAATATTAAATTTAATAAAACAAACCAAAGCCAAGCTTGGAATTTTATTCAATAAATTCGATTTATTTATCAACTACGAAGCTTTAACAAATTTAACAAGTGTTACAAACGAACAAACAACGCGATGTGCATGTGCACAGGGTGTGACCCGTGTGTGCATGTGTGAATTTTTGGGGGCAGGGTGAGTGGGATTGGGACGAGGACGGGGAAGTGCATCCAATGGAGATTAGACTATGACAAACTGCGACCTCTGTCAGGGCTTCACTTCAGCTTCTTGAGGAAGAAGCGGTTGGGAGGACCGTAGTTCGTGGCGGGCACATGGGCGGGGGCCAGTCGCTGCTCGGGCTGCTGCTGTTCCTCCACGATGATGGGCGCCATCGAGGGCTCCTCAATGGCCAAGGCAGAGGGAGCGGTGGCAGGGGGCAGGTACTGATTGGCAGGAGCGGCGGGCAGGGTGGTCTGCACCTCCTCGCCGGTGTAGGCAGCGGCCGTGGGAGGACCATAAATTGCGGCGGGCACTGGCACGGCGGCGGGCTGCTCTACTTCCGGTTCCGGGGCCAAAGTGGTGGGTGGCAGGACATCAGCGACCTCGGCGAGGGGAGCAAAGTCCTCCGCGGTGGCCTGGCGGGGCTCCATATCGGCGGGTGGTGGGCCATAGACGGGGGCCTCCTCCTTCTTGGTCTTGTACTTGATGAAGTACACCTCGGGCTTTGAGGGCTTGGTGGGCGGCGGCGTGGGGATGACAATGTCCTGCTCCTGCTCCGGCTTCTTGTGCAGCACGTAGATCAGGGTCTTCTCCTCGTTCTGCGGAGGCGGGGGCACCACTGGCGGACGGATCGCCGGGGCGGACGGAGCCTTGATGAACACGATCTTGTAGTGCTTCTGCTTGGGTCCCTGCTGATGGTGGACGCGCGTCTGGATGGCATCCTCCTCCTCGAAGTCCTTGGGCGGCACATGGACGTAGATGTGCTTGTGCACCTTGGTCTCCTGGGGGCCGTTGTTATACCCGCTGGCGTGCTGCACTCCCGACAGGCGGTGGGCCATGTTGTAGCTGTCGTCGTAGGGATTCAGTGGCTCGGCAGAGGCGGGGGCAGTGGGAGCCACGGGCTCAATGGCATCCAGATGCATCTGGGGAGGAAGGTAGGTCTGCTGAGGAGCCGCGAAGTTGGCAAACGACTGCTCCTGGGGCAGCGATTGGTAGATTTGGGGGGCCTGGGGATGAACTGATGAAGGAAAAGGATTAAATTGGGTTTTAAAAATTAATGACAAATCATTGATTTAAATTTAGAATATATTTTAGTGAAGCATAAGTAACAGTGGACCTTTAGTATATAACCAAAAATTGTTTTAAATTAACAAAAAGCCTTAATAATTTAGAAAATATTTTCTTATCAACACAACATATTTTAACATGTATTTTTAACACCAATAAATACTCAAAAAAATGAATTGAATGAACTTATGATTTTAAAAACATGAAGCCATAAACATTTATAAATATTAATATATAGTTATAAATACTGTTTAAAAATCCATATTTACTTTGATTTTTTTGTTAATTTCATATCTAAAGTGACTTGAATTATTTGAAAGACCCAAAGAGAGTTCATAAACAAATCTATAGGCTTTTCAGGGACATGGAGCACTCACCATTTAGTGGCAAAGCCCGCTGGCTCTGCTGCTGCGGTAATCCGTGGTAGGCATAGGGCGATGGAGGCTCCGGCCGGGCCAGAGAAGTGGCCACCAGCGAGGCGACACACACGGCGAACAGGGAGGAGACACGCATGATGTTGTATCCTTTTTGGCGACTAAAACCCGTAATCCTTTTGGCTCGAGGTGCAGGAGGAGGAGGTGAAGCTTCGGTGGAGAAGCTCGACGGTGGACTGATGCCGAGTTGGACGCTGCGATGCCAATTTATATGATTCGATGTCCGACGACGGCGCTGAGTGCTCGGAATCTCATTACAAAAGGTACACGAAAAAGTGGATTTAATTAAGCATCAAAAGAGACGCGAGCGAAGAGAGCTTGGCCTGGCCGGCTGAACTTGGCCAAAAAGCGAGGCAGAGGCAGAGGCCGAGCTGCGGAGAGACACGTGTCTGTGGATGTGCACAAGCGAGAAATTAGAGCAAAATCCCGGCTGCGAATATTTTGCTTTAAGCGGTAAGCGAACCTGCCCACAACCCACAGGGGGGCCTAAATGGAAATCCACCTACAAACACTCTGAAAAGCAACACCCTGCACAGGGAGAAACTATAAGCAGGATATGGGATACTTCAGGAACTCTAAAAAATAAAAAAAGAAGAAACCAGAAACCCCTTCTTTGTTATAAGTAAGATAAGCCCTACCTTTAATTAATACTTATTTTTCCGAAGTCTAAGTTCATTTAATATTTACCTTCGAAATTCCAAGGAATACAAGCCTTAGGCTTTTCTTCGAGTGTGCTGGGATGGCCCTCATAACGTTTTGTATAACAACACTTTCATGCAAGTATCTCGTATTTTGTGCTTTGTATCTCATGGCTCCTAACTCGTATCTGTTAGATGCAGCAGCCGGCGCAACCTTCGGCCGAGTGCGCCAAGTGTTATTTTCACAATTGGAGCGCACTTAAATCTCGGCCTGGAAATGGAAAGTGACCCACGATTACACACTCGACCGAGTCCCATTGATGAACTTCATTCATGTGACGCCTCGAGGAACTTGTTTGGAACCAGTTTGGATCTTGGGTCAAGTGATTCCCCCATCTACTCGTCCATCCGGCCAGCAAAGATAATCCATTATTTCACAGGATTAGTTTTGGGTAAATAAATCAAGCTGAATATATGTGGGAGTATAAGTTGTAATGGGGAAGTCAGTTTGTTATATGCCTCAATGGGTGAAATAGTATTTTTTTCTTATAGAGAAAATAATTAAATATTCCAAGTAAATGTTTTATTATTATGCAAAGCATTTTATCTCAACTGCCAGATTTTTAACAAAACATATTTACCATAAAGTCCAAGACGCAAAAGAAGTAATTATTATAACAAGCGAGCATCGATAACAGATCCTAATTGGCTAAGTCCTTGACCTTGACCACAAAGCCAGCTGAAGCTATTTATTTATTATTTTTAGCCCTGTTTAAAACCTCAATAGGGCCTATTCTTAACAACAAAATTCCTTGAAAAACCCTCTAAAAATAAACATTACCCATGAAGCCCCAAAAAATAACATCAAAGCGAAGGGCTTTTCAAGGCCAAAACACAATTTCCCCCAAACTGTCAACCGAACGCCGACGGCGAGCACTTTCAACACCTACGACCCACGACAAACAATTACGAAACAATCGTAACAAAATCAAAATCCAAATCCAAATCAAAATCAATTTTCAAATTGGAGCCAAACAAGACGAAATGGAAACAATGAGCAATAAGTAATAAAACAAAACAGCAGCTAACCAAATAAAGTGAATAGCGAGCGGCGTTTAATTGGATTTGGCTGGGGGATCCAGAGGCACGGAGACCCGGAGACCCACAGATCGGGAGTTCCGCCGAGTGGAGACGCTTGTCCACTTTGCTGTCCACACACAGAAATCCAAGAAATCACACACAAAAAAAAACATCATCAACATCATTAATCGTAATTGCAGCCGACGCATCGGAGAAATGTCGAGTGCCCATGTAGGTACTCGTACTCGTCCACCGAAAACAGAGAGGCTGGGGGGCGTCTTTTTTTTATATATATTTATGTACTGGCAACAAGGTTGCTGTTGTGGCTTTACGTCACCGATCGAATCGAATCGATTGGAAATTGGTGCACTTGGCCACCGAAGAAGAAGCCCAAGAGTCGTCCGCCGATGACAGCGACCAAAAGGGCTCGCGACATCCCATGAAAGAGAGCAGGGATGCAGGCTAAAACAGCAGGAAACGAAAATATTTACTTTAATTTATTGTATTTAAAAATCAAACTAAATCAAGGTTAGCTCAGTTTAGGGAATTTATTTGGAAGCTAAATAGCTAAATGTTTCTCCTAGAAATGTTTATAAATTAAACTTTAACAGAGCAGACCACTTCAGAGTTCTTTTTATAAGCTCCTTAGATATTAGTTTTAGACTCTATAAGATTTTGAAATATTTATTTATAAAATAAGTTTATTATATTTACATTTATATATATTAATATTATTGATATATCCCTATATCCCTGTTATTTAAATTCACCTTCCAACCCTGCCCAAGGTAGAGAGTGTAAGAAAGACCCAAGGAGCTGGCGAAGATTGTGTCATCGAAAATTGGAAATTGGGTGAAAATCAGGTCAACAGTGCAGTAGCCCAGCCATCATCTTCGATGAGTTATTAATTCGCACCGAAGATCCCCGCCGCCCCCGAAGCACCTTCGCTCCTCCACTCCTCTTGGCTTGGCATTGGCTTTGTCTTCGCTGCCCTTCGTCCATGCCTCTGACTCTTGAATTGGGTTTTCCATTGGCGCAGCTTAAAAATAGACGGAGCCAGCGGCCGGGGGATGCGCCACTTGACTTGCCACTTGTTGCACTCAAGTGCCACGCACGCAGCCCCAGCAAAAGACAAAGCCAAGAAAGAAGTCCAACGCAAAGGGGGCAGAAGCTTTGGGGCTTTGTCATTGAGATGTGAACCCACAAAAGTCGATTAGTTGGCCAATGGCAGTGGCAAAAGGAGAGGCGTCGCATTCCATTCCATTCCATTCGCCGGAGAATGCGTAGGTCAAATGCCGCTAAAAACAGAGTGAGAGCAACACAGCTGCCGAGATGAACCTTGTGGCTATAGTTTTAAAATAACATAATTCTACTTGAAGGCAAGGAATGTCATTCAAAACTACCTCTTATTAAATGTATTTGTATACATTTTGTATTATTTTGTATTTAGTCAAAAATTTAATAACAATATAACGACAATTTTAAATTTAATATAAAACCAACAGCATCGTTAGTAAATGCTTCAAATCTCAGCTAGAGAATGTCCAAAAATGAACTCAAAATAGTTTACAATTATCAAAAAAAGAATTAAGTATAGTATTGACTCTTTTACAGCCACAAAATAACAATAAACTCAAGCCCGAAAATTCACACTCAATTTTCTTTCACTTCACAAAAACCACAAATTAAGCTCAGCTTTTTATCAATTTAACTTCCACATAATCAAAATCATCATCAACTGAATTCCCAGAAATACCTGAACAGCCAAATTAAATAATTTACTTACACTCCGAAGGCAAGTAAATTTTTGTACTTTTACCACACAAAATGCCGAAAGAAAGAGTAAAAATAAAATGCAGGCAAAACATGCAAATCACGCTCAAAAAACAAAACTAAAATAGCGAATATGTGTTATAGTTTTGACTGATTTTCAGCCCACGAGATGTGAATTATGACAAATGGCAGATGAATGAGTGTGGTGGCCGGCTGACTGCCCCGTTTCCGCGGATTTAAGCCACGTTGACAAATCGTTCGGCTAAGTGACTTAATGGCCATGCCCGGAGGAGCATAATGATGATGATTACACCGATCGGCGGCATCGATTATCTCGTTAATTTAAGACTATACGGACAGGCATCGTTTTCAAGGTCGTTCGATTTTAGCACACCTGCCGGAGGGGGGGGCCCTTTATCACCGTCATCGCCCCAGCCCTTGCACAACCTGTGGCCAGTAATTAAAATTGGAGCAAGTGGAGTGCTCCGTTTTTTATTGTTTTCTTGGCGTTTTCGTGGGCGGTTGCCGTGGCTAGGTTCCTATGGCAATGTTAATGAGGCTAATGCCTGGTCCTGGCCAGCAGCGAAGGAAGCAAATTGGATTTAAGGACTGAGTTTCGGTGTTACTTCCTTCATTTCCATACACAGCTAAGTGCTGTGGCTTAGTCATTAAAGTAGGTGCTAAAAATACAGTTTAATTACAGTCCTTTGAGCGCTCAGGAAATTCTTTAGTGGTTTTCATTATATGAGTGTATTCGGGTTAAGTTTAATTACTGTACACAATATAATAGGGTTGAGAAAAATATCTGAATAATTAGATTTATTATTTAATTTTAGCAAAGGAAACTTCCATTAATTTATTTTTAAATTCATTGAATATTTGCTGAAATTTTATTATACAAACATGGCCAAAATATTATATTTATTACATATATTTTTAAAGATAATTCCTCCTAAGTTCTGATAAAATCTTCCCTCTGTAAAACAATGCCTGAATTGGGTAATTTTTCCCGCCACTCCAGGGGTCAGAAAAAAAAACCGAATTCAAGCCCACTTATGCCGTGGAACAATTGTCTTCGACATGTGGCCAAATATTGACATTGAATTATAATGCCCATTGAGACGGACAACAATCAGAGGCCTATATATAGAGGGGCACACACTGCACACTCATTACACACCGAAAAGTGGAGTGTAAGCGGGGTAAATAACAACATGGTTAGCGGCGAACAAAGGAAAACGAATGTCACTTGCTCTGGGGGCTGGTCAAGGGTTAAGGCTTTTCTTTTGGGTTTTCCAGCAGCAGCAGCAGCAGCAGCAGCTGACAGCTGTCGGTCAGAGATATCTTTGCAAATCGATTACTTGCACTGCTGCTGTTGCTGCCGGGCATCTCGAAGATACATTTCATTGAATTAAGTGCCCGGCTAAATGCTCTGTGGGCCGCAATTTGTATCTGGCGCTTTGTTTATTTACGCTGTCATCTCCCATTGTTTGGCACTAGTTTCGGGCCCCCTCTCTGCCTCATTTGTTAGCCATTTGCAGTCACTAACAAATTCGCTTGTCAGCTTGCCGCTGCCTTTGCGCTTTGGTGGGGGCCGGCCGTCATCTCTGTTTGCCCCGGCTGGCAATTAAAAATGTATTTACCAGCGAGCGAGCTTGCTCGGCCATTGTGGAGCACTTATCGCACGACTCTCGGCCAGTTCCCATTCCCATTCCGTTTTTTTGAGGGCCTAAAGCCAGTCGAAGGACTCGCCCGTCCGCTAAATGGCCGTAACTAAGTTTCGAGTCGTGTTTTTAAGCCCACTTGTCGTGTACTCGATGCGTGATCATAGTCGCCCGCTGGCGCCATCTACATGTCAGACCGATCGACGTCTTATCACTCTTTTTCTTCTTCTTCTTCGCCTGCCTTGAGCAAGTTCAGGCTTTGAAAGAAAAATCGTCAGACGCAAAAATACAAAAAACAAATCGAAAAAAGAGCTTTGGAGAAGCCAAACAAAAATTAAAGGCAAACAAAGAGCACATGGAGTATAGTAAGGTTAATACGGTTTAGGGTTTGTGCTAAGCAGTACCTCTTACTAATGGAGATATAATTCAGATTAATTTAAACTGAGCCTTAAATAATTATAATTACAAACAAGAAAAGGCTAGGGTGTTGCCAAAGACTGCTTCTAAACATGTTTGTAGTCTGGCAACATTTTCAAAGCAACAATTGCAAAGCAACTTTTGCCAAGCAACATTTGCTAAGCGAATATTTTTTGTGCAATTTCATTATGTTTTATTCAAAATCTTATATCTTTAATTAGTACAGAGAACATATATGAAATAAGATGCGTAATTACCTCTGTATAAAACAAATTTGAGATTGTAAAAAACTTAATAATATTTTTTATGGCGTTATGTATCTTATTCCTGAAATTTTCCTATATATATTATAATTTAATTGCAATATGCAATAATAAATATAACTAAATAATAAAAAAAATTAAAGAAAAAAAAATTAAAACTGCACATTACATTTTTGTATACCCTCTATAACCAATATACCCTAACAATCGCTTCATACAGGGTACCTAAAAAATTTAAAAAGAGATAACGTTGAGACAAAAGCATTCGGCGGCGGCTATCGACTGCAGCAAAAGCAAAAGCGGGCACAAACACTCACTTTTAGTAGCTCACGCGAAGATCGCCGGAGAGGTACAACCTATATCCCATATCCGAAGAAAGCTGAGCACACCGGAATAGGCCAGAGCAATGCAAACGCCAGGTGACGGTGATAGTCAGGTAGGACGCAAATATGACTTATCTGAGCGAGATAATAAATAGCACAACTTAATCTTTTCTTGAAGCTTATTTTGGTGCAGCAGAATCTACGATCACTGCCCGAGGAGTTGGTCAAGAGCCATGCTGACCATGTGGAGCAGCTGGATCTGAGCTACAACATCCTGAAGGATCTGTCCTGGCTGGCGGAGTTCGAGCAGCTGCGCCACTTGGTCCTGGACAGCAATCGAATGCACGAGGCTCACTTGAGGACCCTGACTAGACCCATGCCGCAAGTGGAGGTCCTGATGTTGAACAAGAATGAGGTGAGAATGGATTACATGACTCTTAATTTGTAATTTACATTTTCGTGAATTTGTGTTCCTTATCAAATTTTCAATTTGCGCTTCCAGTTCAGTGACCTGCCCACGACAATGCGCCTGATCCGGAGGTTCTTTCCCAACCTGCAGTATCTGAGCCTCCACGGCAACCCGATCTGTCCCGATGGCCTGGAGCTGCAGCCCTTCTCCAGCTACCTGCGCTACGACTACGAGTACTACAGGTGTGTCTCCGGGCTATTGTCTGTCGAATCTATACTTAGTTTCGTATTTGCTTGCAGTAATTACATTGCACAGTCGCTGAGCAAACTGAAGTTTCTGGATCACGGGCTGGTTCAACGCACCTACCAATACGAGAGTTTTCCACTTAAAAGCTACAATGGGAGGCCTCTTATTAAAACGACGAGTTTTTAATTTTCTTTTTTATTTATTTGCAATTTGGTTGATGTTTCAAAATAATGTGTATTGTAACCACATTAAAAGTATTTATTTATGTTAAATAAATCATTTATTAATTAGAAAAAATAAACATTTATAAAAGTCAGTCTTTAACAGACAGTGTGTACATGATAAAATTAGGTTTCTTAAAATTATAATAAAAAATTAATTATAAAATAATACAACTTTATTCTGGTTAAGTAAAATATGTTTCTTTGAAAGGCATGTATATTAAACTTAAGCTTAAACTTAACTTTAGGTTTTAAATAGGAATTTTTTAGAAATTTGTGTTAAAAAAAGAAAGATAAATATAGTAAATAATGAAAAATTATACATTATTTTATTAATTTAATTCAAATTATTTAATAATTAATAATTAAAAGTATTTATGCCCTAGCCAAGACACGAACCGTATAAGAGTCAAGTAATGCATGCAGCCAAGTCAAAAACCGCAAAGAAAAGCTTAATTTTGGCAAAATATAGAAAAGAAAACATAAAACGAATACGATGATAAAGCCAATGAATAAAATGGAGCTGAGATTATTTTGGAGACTATGCCTTAAGCACTAAATAATGCGGTACAAAAAATAATAATTATAAGAGTTGAGAAAAAATTGACACAAAACTAATAAAGAAGATTCGAAAAGCAAAAACACAAATTAGAAAAAAATTAAATGTTTTAAAATTAGATCTATTAGTAACATTGTATTGATAAATAATAATAAATATTAATTAATATTAAAGCAAAATATAGAAATATAGCAAAACTATATTAAAAAACGCAGGCCATTTTGAAATATTTCAGTGTTATTAAATTAGTAAACCCAAAAACATAGTTAAACGCAATTTAAAATTAGCAGCCTATATTTTCAAGATAAGATACTCCTGAATATCTTGAATACCCATGAAATCATCCCCTTCCAACCCTATTTACCAACCAATGGACACTACTCTATATATCGTACGGTGTCCATAAAAATATTTGTTTGTGCGCCAGCCGGCCGGCGAAAAAGCTGAGATAATTCAGCGGTGGAGGAGGCACAGAAAAGGTGAAGAACGGCAGAGCACAAACAAAACACAGATAGCCAGTTATCGGCGGCTATATAAGCAGCATCTGGCAGCATTTGCAGTTTCAGTTTCGCAGCGACACCCAGGCAGGCGGTCTTCCAGTTTCCAGTTCTCGATTCACTTATATATACAAAGAGATATACATAAATATGGCCGATCCGAACGCCAAGCCCAAGTACACAAAAGTAAGTTTATCTTGTTGTCAATTGCATTTTAAATTCTACAAGTGTTAATCTGCTTATACAGAACAATACAGAGAAGATTCTTATAATCAATTCAAGTGTTTGTGTATACATAAAAATATGAAATAACAGTGGTTTGGCCATAAAATAATTTTAATTAAATGTTGCAGTAAATTTAATTTATATTTTTTGTGATTTCTTAGATTCAATTAACATTTTGTGTTGTGTATTAAACTTGTTTGTGTCGCAATTTACACAAATTAAAGATTGGGTTTGTTTTTTTCATGGCTACTGGTCGAATTTGCCTTTCCAACACGCAAACTAATACAGACTTATTCAATTTATTATTCAAAAAAAGAAAGAAACACAGCTATATGGTTGTTGATTCTTAAGAAATAGGGTGTTCTTTTCTTGGTTTGTTATCAGCTGATGTTTGACGCGAAGTAAACACAGATTCGCCCCACGTAAAGCCATAATAATTATGAGGTCTCCTAAACTGATAAGGTATAAAACTGCCAGAGGGGTCCTGATAGAGAAGAGACTTTGAGACCTCTGTACATAATGAAGACTATATAGCGAAATTGTGGGGAGGAATAGAAAATAGGTCTTAATAGATTAAATAGTTAACTTAAAAGGGGAAAATATTAGTTTATAAGCAAGAAAAGTCTTAATAGAAGTATTTATAATTGTTATTCTTTTAATATATATTTTTGGTTTCCCTAAATAATTGTTTATGTTAATTTATTCTTATCTCTACAAATCAGAGTCTGAAAAATATACTTTTCCCAACTTCACATAATATTCTAAACTTAAATATAATTATAACGCATACTGAACAAAAACTTTTACTTTCATTTAAAACTCTATCTCTAAAAGTCATTTTTAACTAGATAAACTAAATCAACTTAATCCATTTAAGCTTTTTATTGCACACAATTGACTAACTACTTAATCTGTGGAGTAGTAAAACCCCCCAGTTTATGACCCTTTATCGCTCAATGACCCATTACAATTCGAAATGACTTTACTTATTTGTCAAACGTTTCGTTTTGTTTATAAGCTTGACAATTTTATAAATCGTGCCTAGAATTTAAAGCTACATTGTTTGCCTTGTCGCGTGTTGCCAGCAACTTGAAATGGCCAACACAAAGAAACTGGGCCGATAATAATGCTTAAATTACACAAATTACTACTCGAAGTTGGAGTGGGCAGCTGGCTCTTGATGAGATTTAACCATAGTTTTGCGAATTGCAGGCCCCATTATTGTCAGGTCGCGAGGATGTGCTAGACTCTCACTTTGAAGATTACCTAATCATGGTTTTTTCTTTCCTTTGACAGCTCTTCATCAACAATGAGTTCGTTGACTCGGTTTCGGGCAAGACCTTTGCCACATTCAATCCGGCCACGGCCAAGGAGATTGTTAAGGTCTCCGAGGGAGATAAGGTGAGTAGGATGTTTAAAGTCATAGGTCCTATCTTGGTACCTTTTTAATTGGGAAAGAAAATATGTATGAATATGTACGATTTTAAAAAAGAAATCAAATAAGATATGCATTTTAATTCAAATTAAAATGTATAGAAATTGGTAAGATTAAAGAAAATCGTTGATAATAATTGTATACTAATAAATTGTAATTTAAAAAAAAAATTCTTCGATTTATTGTAGGGATTTAAAGATTTTTCTGCATTTCTAGAATATTATTTTCTTCAGTTTTATACGTTTATGTTCTTAAAAAATTTTGATTATCTTTCATATCTTTTATCTTCTTCAATATACATTTATAATTTTAGCTTTTTATTATTTAAACTTCCTATTTTAATTCTATTTCATTAACTCCCCCAGGCCGATGTGGATCTGGCTGTGATTGCAGCCAAGAAGGCCTTCCATCGCAACTCGGAGTGGCGCCAGCTGAGTCCTCTCCAGCGCACTGCCCTGATGAACAAGTAAGCCTATTCTCCAGCCAACACCTTCCTTCCTTATGGCCACAATTATCCCCCCGCAGACTCTGCACCCTGATGGCTCGGGACAAGGACTTTCTGGCCAGTCTGGAGACCCAGGACAATGGCAAACCCTATGCGGAGGCCCTCTTCGATGTGACCTACTCGATGCTGACGCTGCAGTACTATGCCGGCTGGACCGACAAGTTTTTCGGCGACACCATTCCCGCCGGTGGCTTCACCTCGATGACGCGCAAGGAACCCGTGGGCGTGGTGGGTCAGATCATTCCCTGGAACTATCCCCTGCTCATGCTGGCCTGGAAGTGGGGCCCTGCCTTGGCCACTGGCTGCACCATCATCATGAAGCCGGCAGAGCAGACGCCGCTCACGGCCCTCCACATGGCAGCTTTGGCCAAGGAGGCAGGATTCCCCGCTGGTGTGATCAATGTGATCAATGGTTTTGGTCCCACGGCTGGAGCTGCCATTAGTGAGCATCCCGACATCGCCAAGGTGGCCTTCACCGGCTCCGTGGATATCGGAAGGATCGTTATGGAGGCAGCAGCCAAGTCCAACTTGAAGAGGGTGTCCCTGGAGCTCGGCGGCAAGAGCCCTGTGGTAGTCTTCGAAGATGCGGATAGTAAGTAGAAAATCTTACTCTCCCTGGAAAATATTAACTGATTTCCCTTAACCAGTTGACTTCGCCGTGGACACCACCCACGAGGCTCTGTTCTCGAATCACGGCCAGAGCTGCTGTGCCGGCAGCCGCACCTACGTCCACGAGAAGATCTACGACCAGTTCGTGGCCAAGGCCGCCGCCAAGGCCAAGGAGCGCAAGGTGGGCAATCCCTTCGAGGAAAACGTTCAGCAGGGTCCCCAGATCGACCAGGAGATGCTCACCAAGGTGCTGGGCTACATCGAGAGTGGCCAGAAGGAGGGCGCCAAGCTGCAGGCCGGCGGCAAGAGGATAGGCAACGTAGGTTTCTTCGTGGAGCCCACTGTCTTCTCGGATGTGAAGGATGATATGCGTATTGCCCAGGAGGAAGTGAGTTCTAGAGCTATTTGTTTATATTAAACTATAAGAATATATTCCTCTCCAGATCTTTGGCCCCGTTCAGTCCATCTTCAAGTTCAGCTCTCTGGAGGAGATGATCGATCGGGCCAACAATGTGCAGTATGGCCTGGCTGCCGGCGTTATAACCAACGACATCAACAAGGCCATGAAGTTCGCCAACAGCGTGGATGCCGGATCCGTATGGATCAACTGCTACGACGCCGTGCTGCCCTCCACGCCCTTCGGCGGCTATAAGCACTCCGGCATTGGCCGGGAGCTGGGCAAGGATGGGCTGGACAATTACCTGGAGACCAAGACCATCACCATGAAGCTGCTTTAAGATGGGAGATCAAAGATATAAGGTCCTAGATCGGTTTATTTTCGTATACACAACACTGTACTTTATTCGCACTGCTTTTTGGTTTTTGTCACTTTGTTAGACTATTGCATTTTTAATTATAAATAAAACTCTTGGATGGAAGTCACAAGAGATTATAGTCGAAGTATCGACTCGAAAATATGTCACTTGCTTGATTTTAGTAAGTTTTGTTTGGGAAAGGGTTTAAAACATTATCTCTAAAAGAAGAGATCTTTTACATCTTTATCTGTCTGCTATTAATTATCTAGAAATTGGATTATAAAAATCATGTGGCCCAAAAGTATGCTGCTATATTCGTACATTATATTTATTATATTTATTGTGATAGGGTTATGACACTATATGCTTTCATGCATTTATAACTACACAATGGTACTTTGTATTATTCCTTTCCCTGAAATCTATGGATATGTTCGTGTACAATGATTTGAATTATTAAAAGTGGCACATTTTTCCCAACTACTTGTAATATATAAACCCTAATAGCTAGAACAATTGTGTCGTAGAGTCATACCCCATAAATGGGGTTATTCTTAACCGGACCACATTTAAATCTTTTCTTTTTCCTTAAAGAAACTCCACAGCAAGTGACATTTACATCGAATTAAATTGTATTTCGAGGCACAAGTTCGCTAAGCTAAGACAGTGAAAAATATCAATAAAATATCGAGTTATTATACACTAAAACCTATGCTAAACTCCGGGCTAGTTGAGATACTATAGCCCCCGCTAGACCAACTAACACTTGGTATAAAAATAAACCTGAGATTGCACTGACTCCCGCCGTGGGACTTAGGCCAAGTTCGTTGGCGGAACCTGCGACTGGCTCTGCACCTCCAGCAGCGGCACCGCCAGATCGCTGATGTGCGACCTGGCACTCTGATAGTCATCCTCGGATCTCGGACGCACCGGCCTCTGCGGGCTACTCTGCTGGACGACCTCCGTGTAAACGGGTTGGATGGGCACCTCGATCTCCCCGCTCCTGTGCTGGTCAAACATATCGTCTATGTCCACCAGCTGGAAGTCCACGGCGAAGATAAAGCGCAGCACCATGACCAGCAGAGCCACAATCCACAGCACCATGCCGATCACATAGCTGCTTCTGAACAGATCCAGGTAGGTATCATGGGACACCTTGTGATCGTGGACGATGGGACGGAGCAGGGCGATGGCATCGCCGCAACTGATGGTCGTCGGGTTGGTAAGATTCTCCCTCAGTTGGCCACACAGTCGCTTGAGGTGTCCGTTGGTTAGGATCGTGTAGATCACGCTGCCCAGGCTCATCACCGAGAAGATGACAATGGAGGGCACCACGATGCGCCAGGGTTTGGGCAAAACTCTGCAAGGATAACATTTAATGGGATTAGATATGAATTTAAAATTTATAAATATTAATACGTACGAACTCTTTTTGCTGCCCGTTTGAAAGATCAGACACATGGCTGTCCAGATGATGGCCACGATCTCTGATATGGGAGGAAATGCATACACAAACTGGGCTCCAATGCTGCGACTCCAAAATGTGGCATGCGCATCCAGGGACACTAAAGAAAATAATTCTTTATTTTTTTATATATTCAATTAATCAAAGAATTAGATGCTTACTGGTGCCCAGGAACTGCCTGTCTGCCTCGGCATTGAACACTATCTTTGGCGTTGGAGCCTTCGTGGTTGTGGTGGTCTCCTTTACCACATCCTGTTCGGCTATGAGGCGCTCCAACGTAGGTCGGTTCTTGCTCGACTCGTAAATGTGTGGAATCTTGAAGGTTGGCTTGGTGGTTTCTGAAAGATGCATTTTGTATTAAATCGTTATCTAAAGACATATCCTCTTACGGCTTTCGCTCTGCAGCGATTCGGGAGTGACATCCTGCTCCTGCACAGAGTACTTTTGCCCATAGGCATGCTGCGTGACAGCCATAAAGTCCCGGTGGAGGATCTGTTTGCTGTGCTCATCCATCTGGTCAAAGTTGCGCTCCCGGAAGATGAGTTTGGCACTTACAATTCCCTCGTAAAGGTCACCCGAAATCATGTGCAGTGATACACTCCAAATAATGGAGAATATGGCTATCAAGACCATCAGGCACATGACGGTGTCTGGAGCGAAGGAAAGGGGAGAAGTTAATGAGTAAATTGTTCTACTTAAGATATTTATCCTTAAAAAGCATAGAAATATTTCTTATTCTCATCAAAATAATGTTTTTAAATATCTAAACGAAAAATATGAGGTCTCTCTTCCTCACTTTGCTTGCAGTGTTCAAGCAGTAGCGAACGAGAGAGCTTAGCTTTAGCTGCACTCTGAGAGATTTTTGCACTTTTCATCTCCAAACGCTCTTAAAAGAGATGGTCTTAGGAGCGGAACTCAGAGAAACTCAGCTTTGTAGAAATGTATGCGAATATAAAGTATATATTTACTTGATAATTTCGAACACTTTTATTCATTTTGTTCCTCGAAACTTGATTAATAAAATCATAGAAATAACCTCTACTGCCACTATTAAACATTATCAAACGGACTACCCGACAAATATGAATTTAAAATTAATGGCACATAGACATGGCTGTATATGGACAATCAACTATTTATGGATCTGCACTGAGCCGCAGATCAAGTATACGCACTGTGGCGAACAATGGATTACGCCATTACGACGACGACGCTGCGAATAGAAGGTTAGGCAGTCGATAATTTATGGCTTTCTAGTTATGTTATATTCGAATTTGTTTGTTTTGTGTAAGAATCGGGCGGTCTCGCCTCGCATTTAATGCCTTTGTGTGAGCTTATAGACAGATATATACTGAATGATATCATGCCAAATGTTGTGGAGCGCGGTTAACGAGTCTCCGCGGAACATTTTCAGATGACGTCGATGCCGGCTGACTGACTGCCTCCCAATAAAATCCATTTCAATTGATGCAAATATTATTTCTCTGATACAAAAAGAGAAATAGAAGGAAAACAAACCCCTGGCAGAGTCAACAAACAGATTTGTGGCGGAAAATATACGACTATGCTCTGGGCGCATAATAAAAGTCGCAGGGAAAGCACTGTCAAACGGTGGAAAATGTAACATTACCATGTCCATTTTATGGCTTGATTTTACAAAGTTGGCATGTACTCTCCATATAGTATATAGATCAACTGAGGCAATAGATCAGGGGCCGTGCCACCACGAATTTCATGCCCCAAGTGCTTTGAACGCATTAAGCGGAATGTTTTTCAGCTTTTTGGCTTTCTGACTTTCCTTTTATTCAGTACATAATATATGCACATATATTCTGATGTATATATGTATATAGCTGAAGCGATTTACTACGCGTTCTGCGTTGCATGATCCGCCGCCGCTGAGTGCCACCATGGCATGACATCATTCTCACGGATCCCCCTTCAAACCCACAGCTCTGGAAAAAAAAAATATTCAGCAGCTACGTTGTTTCAGCAGAGAGTTAACAACAATCGTTAGCTCATTTTTTTGTTAAGGGAACCGCTTTTGGCCAGGTTTTCATAGCTGAATATGGCTCAAAAGAGGCCAAGTTTCATTGGCAAAAACTATAAATAAATATTACTAATTGGTTTGGGGGGTAATCTACCATAAAAAGATTACAGTTTCTAATTTTTAACGAACAAAAGGTGTAAAAATGCATAAAAGATAGATAGATTTATTATGATTAAGTAACACAGGTAGTGTTAGAAAACTAAATAAATAATAACAATTAAGTAATTGTTCTATTTTTTTAAGAATAAGTAAGATTTTTAACCAAATCTCATCACCTGTACTGCTTTTAAATTCTCAGGCACTTATTGTTTTTATTTAAAGAGTTTTTCTTAGAAATTCCCCCAAACAGCCTTCAGGAAGTTTACATTCAACAGCCCTCAATGCCTAGTTAACAATTTCCCTTTTGCAAAATTGAACACTTAAGTGCTTGTTTACAATCTGTGACGGCTCCCGGAAGCTCCCCGGCCACCGGGCTAATTTCGTTAATGCCATTTAAAGGAACCACATGGCGTATACGTATTATGGACTGCGCCCACTCAAACAAACTTTTCTCCACTTATCTTTCAGCCAAAAGAGAGCTGCCACCAACTGGATAATATTTATTAATCCCGAGGAAGCAGGGAGATCGGTAGACACGGGCACCAAGTGTTAAAATGTTTGTAAACAAATGCAAAACGAAGTTTATAAGTAATTAGCACATTGGGCCAAAGGCTTTAGGTCCAGTTAGCACCTTTAATGAGTTGATTGAGGCTATAAAAAATAAATCTAAATTTGGCACATTAAACTAAGGGGTTAAAACGTAGTATTAGGACCTGTCTGTTTGTTAGAAATAAATTATGAAGAGATCAAAGATAATTATTAGTTACTATGGGATATTTCTAATGATCAGTACATACTTTTATACCAAAAAATTGTTCCAAAAAGTTATGAAACATACTGCTTATAGGAAATATTAAAATAAATATCTCCAAATGTTTGGTATAAGTTTGTTAAATATTTTAAAAGAAAAGAATGGCTCGTTGTGTGCTTTGAAGTTTGTTATAGTAGATAAATGTATGCTTAAACTTATTAAAGAATAAAAGAAGAAAGCAAAAACCTTGCCCCACTGTCCACAAATATCGAAGGCTTTATTGAGTAGGCGAGTCTGCGAATTTTTGAAAACATTCGAATACATGATGCTTAGAGCGTTTATCGATGCTGAAAGACGCGCCCCCTGCGAGATCACCAGCCGTGACTGATGGACAAAACTCGTGAAATGCCTTTAATTGACTCGAACATTTCGGCTGTCATTGAGCGGGGACAGTTCACCTCAAAAATCAACCAATTGGTGCTGTCACACCGTACATTCCGCACCAAATGGAAATTCTATGGAACTTGTTTTTAGTTTTAACTTTGGAATCACCTTCTTGCCCCGTTTTGAGGGCCATTTTAAAAATATAACCAGAATCCAAGGGCCTTAGTAATATATGTAAAGACGAAAACTTAGAGAGAACATAAATCAACATACTGTTCAGATTGCGTATATCGCTGGTGGTTAGCTTTCCCTGTTTGTATTTTTTTATCAGCTCCATTTCATGTTTTTTTGGTATTCCAAATTCCGCAGTTCCGCAATTATGTTTATCACACAGTTTTATTTTGTACTTTTTATGGCGAATTTAACACATCTAGCACAGTAATTGATTTTTTATTTCACATTTGCTTAGTTTATGTGAATTTTTATGTAGATATTTCACGTAGCTAAACTGGAGGAGACCAGAAAATTTATTAGCAAAACAATAAACAGAATTTTGATCATAAATAAAGCAGAATTTTCAATGGGTCAAAACCTAGTGAAGCGGGGAAAACTTTGCCCGATTTCGTGGGGTTAATTTTCGCCTCGATTGTGCCCAGTTGAGCGATCGGAATAATTGAGATTAATTGATTTGAAATTACCAACAACTGTGGGTGGCAATGGGTGTGTGTATTGGGAAGAAAGACAAATGATTTTGGCTTTAGCTTTGGCTATCAGTTTACAATTTGGCACACGGAACCCCGAACAGTTTGAGTTTTTAATTTCCATTTCTATTTCCAGGCCACATTACGTATACGTAACATTAGCATTAACACCTTTTTGTGCTCGCTGTCGAGTCTCTATTCTAATTAACCCCTTCAGCTTGTTTGTGTGAATTTTCGTTTGGGAAAACTGACATCCGTCCAAAGCCCGAGTTCAAGGTCGCCTTTCGGGCCAACAAATTCTGTTTAGATTTCGAACAAACTTTGGCTTATTTACACTGATTGGTATTCGAATTCGGTTTTGCATAGAACGCACATCGCCCGGCGGGTTAATTGCCGAAATCGGTAGCGGGACCACGCGACATTCGGGCACGCATCCAAGAGATACAAATCCGATGGCTTTCCGAACTGCGACGTCCGACGTTCGTGGCTGTTGCTCAGACACTGAGGCGGCCCAGCCAAAATTCTCCAGCCGGAGAATATCGGAGCGTTCTCTGTGCTCTCTCTTCCCCTTCCTCACTTTATTTACTGAGACTTCTCTCTCTTTTCGGTTTTGTTTTGATTTCGAAAATTTGCAACTGGTTGCTGCTCAGCTTTGGTTTGTTTTTGTTTTGATTTCGACTTGTTTTCTGTTTTTTGTTTTGTTTCTTGAAGGGGGGAGACTAGGTATGGCGTGCGTGGGATGGAAATCAGTGTTTCTTTTTTTTTATTTATTGTTAGGTTCGTCTATTTCGCAGCTATTTTTGGTCTTACAAATATTTATGACACGTAGTTACGAGAGATTTTAATATGAAAAATTAAATTTAAGAGCTATAAACAATTTGTAGTTAATTTTAAACCATCAAAATATCGTAAGGCTTTACAAAAAGTGCAGCTTTATTGAATTTTGGCTTTAAAAAACATGATTTTGTTAGAAATACTCATGAGTACATTATTGTTTTATCAGAAGAAATATGATTTATATAATTATTAATTATTAACCATACTCTTATTTCATCTTCTTTAATTAACCATATAAATAATCACCTTTTTTTTTTCGTTTATTTATAGCTTTATAAAAAACGCACTAAAAATAAATAACAAATTATATCGCCGATTATTGTGCATCCTTGATTAGAGGAAACGGCATTAATGCCCAGCAGAAATCCAATTTCTATTTCCATTCGCATTGTTTCGACTCTCGACTTTTGGCTTTTTGGGGGGCAGTTGCCATGGCCGCAATTATCGGCGATGACCTTGGGGAGAACACGCCGCCTTTTCACGTCCAATGCGAACTTAATTAGCGGCCAGAAGAGGCCTTCGAAGGACCTCAAATCGCGTGTCTGGCAGGCATCTGGCTTTATTTAGGTTTCTTTAACTAAACGTGAAACTCAACGCCGTCTAACAACAACTTTTATCGCTTGGGAGCTATTGAGGTCTGTGAGGAGTTATTGCCGAGTTCCAGCTTAAATTTCAATAATTTCTCAAGGGGCCCATGTCTATAAGGATCTGGGATTGCCCTTGGGATTAAGTAAGGATTTTAGTGACTGTAAAACAAATTTATTAAGTAAATTTTAATACTTATAATAACCTTGAAATGGTAGTTTATGGAAAGCAACATGTGTTTGCAGATGATTTTAAGGAAAGATAAAAAGAAATGAGTAAAAGCTTTGAATTGATAAATACCCTAAGTTATCCTTTATTAAATTAAAGGCCTTTATCCTTAAATTTTCATTAGCGGGCAGTCCACGTTCTCCTAATATGTCCTTTTAGTCGGGGCTAAAAAAAACCTAAACAATTACCGGTCGAAAAAGGAATTTATTTTTAGAACCCGCACTGAAACCAATATTAACAATAATGACTTCCAGCGCTTTTTTCCTTTGTGGCACGCAATAAACATTTGCTCAGCCCTAACGAACACAAACCATTTTCACATTTCCACATATTTCCACACATGTCATAATAAGGTCTCATCCGCCGCCACTGCCACCTATAGATATACGGATAAACAAACAAATCTTTGCCATGCTTCCATGTTGAAATTGGCGATGACGTCGTTGTCCCCTCTTATGCAAATCGCCAGAAGATAATGCGACACTCATGAATTTATTACACGAATGTAAATAACAAAACAATAACAAATGTCTGCTAAATTATGATGATTAATCTATCATGGATAGGAACATAAATAAAGGAATATGTTTTAGAAAGATGATTTCCTTGACTTCATGATTTCGAAGTATTAATATTAGATATAAGAAGAAATTATTGAGGTTTTGATAATATAAAATATATAATGATTTTAATTGATTAACATATTCATATAACACTATTTTAATTTATGTCATTATGATTTCTAAGAGTAAGTTAATACTTATAAATATTTAAATATAAAGCAAAATAAATTTAAGTATAATTTTTAACGCTAACTATTTTTTAACTATTTCTCCAACTGAGCTCTACCATGAAGACTCAAAAATAATTATTATATTTGTTAAAGTAACTGCATTTTCCCTCATTTAATTTAATATTCTCACTTTTATCTTTATTTATTTATGAGTATTATTTATTTAAACTCACGTTCACAGCGCACCACCTCGCTCCTAGCTTCCCGGGTTAGCATCTGAAGGCTGTCGCCAATCCGCCGTATCCGCTGCGGCGGCGACCGACTCCCCACCTCTTTTTGATCTCCGCCAGCACTTGGCACCCGCATCTAATTACGGCTTTCTGTTTACATCAGGCAAACAATTAGCAAAATGGCTAAACAGAAACCCAGTACTTGAGTGCGCATTTTTGGAGAGTCTTGAGTGTGCTGCCCAAGTTGGCCGCAACGACGTCTTGGCAATAAATCGGAGATTGGCAACAGCGAACCGAAGGAAGATGTCGTGGAGGAACGTTCATGCGATACGACAGCTCGACGAGAACTAAATGCTTCGCTGCTTCTGCTGCTGCTCCGCTCCGGGGAAAATTCAAATTCGATGGCGTCACTGGCTGTCAGTGGTGGTTACAACACCGCACACACACTCGCAGGCCAAAGAGCCTTCCTAGATCCCTGTTAGTGGTGGAAAAGGTGCACCAACAGATCCTTAGCAGGTAAAAATAGATATTAGGGGGTAGCTGAACCGTGGCATATGCATTTTAAATAATTAGATAGTATTTATATCTTATAGTTTAAGAATATTTAAAGGTAAATTTAATTGTTTTAAGCTATTAAATTATCAAATGCTCTTTAAATAATATTTTCTTGTATCAGAAGGGACTTTCACAATACTTTTATATTTATTTCTATTAGTGGTTACTTCAAAGGACCCTTAAAATTACAATTAATTAAAAAAATTAAATTAGTTTTCCACAATAGCACCAAAAAAGTTGATACTTTCATAATTAATTAAATTAAAATAATTATAAAATTCATTTTTAAACATTTATCAATTAATTGCATTCTATTTTAAATGAAGGTGCATTTAAAATATGCTTCTCATATTTTCAAATAATTTTTTTTTAATAAAAAATGCACATTTAATACTCTACCTTGCTGCCTTGACTCCCAGCTAGACAGACAGTCGCACTGTCGTCAAGCGGGGGGTTGACTTACCCCTAAAAAAAAGAAGGAAACACACAAAAACAGGAGTGAATGACCTCTCGCGCAAAGGCCGGGCCCACACATTTTTTGGCCACCTGGGAGCCCAGACAGAAAATGAGTGTCAGTAGAGCGATTGCGTGTGCCCAGTTAATTACTACAAAATGGTAACAACATCTGGCTGGAAGGTAGGGAAGCTTGCTCGGGATGTTCAACTCTTTTTGAAATTCAAGTTATTTATTATCCAAAAAATACTCGATTATTTCTCGAAATAAATTAGTAAATTAATACACATATGTACTATAAATGGTAGTTGTATATAATGCGCTAATGCTTGGTGTTAGTTACAAATTTCACATAGCTTTAATTTGCCTTTCGATTTATTGGTTTTTATACAAAAATGTTCACTTACGGTTAATTGCGGTAATTAGACTACGGTTTTTCTCATATGTTAAAACATTTGTGCAACAAAAAGGCATTGCAATTAACTCTCAGCTGCCCGCTTTACATAAATATATAAATTAACATATACGTATGCACGCTGGTTGGTGTAAATATATATAAATATATCGTGTAAATCTATCAATTTGATCGAATTTCGTTGAAAACAATTCGCAGTGAGAATACAAAAATGATTAATATTACTTAATAACTCATCTAAGGTAACAATTTCCGTTTTTTTACACACAACTAAAAGGCGATTGGTTTGAACAATTTGTAGTTACTCTTTTGTTTTTAGCTTTTTTTGCTTTCTCTCTACGACTCACACTCCTAGTGACGATTGCCATCGACATTTTGGTAGGTTTGGATATATGATACTTAAGATCTTAAGTCTAGGATTACCTATACATACATATAGCTCGATTACATAATACTAGTAGTTGACGTTTTGCTTTTGAATGGGCAGAGCAAGTTGTTGTTTCTATGTTCGAATTTTGATTATTCTTGCATTTCTTCTTCTTACATTTTTGTAAAAGTTACTGCTACTAAAAATGGTGTTTATTACATAAACAAAAATGTCATAATACAGAAATGCTAATTTTGAAATTAAATCTACTTTAATTTCAAATATCTATTTAGTACATACGAAAATGTGTCATAGTAATAACTTTTACAAGAATGAAAGAAACACAACATTAATTATTTATTTAATTATTAATATTTAATGCACTTTTTTTAATTACTTTAAAAGTTATTACACTATTGACACAAAATAATTGAAAAGCTTTTAATATTAAAAAAAATCTGTTAACTTCTTTGTGCGTGTTGAGGCCCAAAACGAATTTCGAATTCTTTGAAGCTGCCAAGCGTTGTGTAAAATATATGACATACATTGGTAAAATATAATAGTTATAATAATAATAATTAATAATTAATAATGGATAACAGATTGCAAATGGTTTAAACGCTTAGCACAGAGTAAATGCACTCGAATGCTTAGAGCTCCGATAACTAAATATTCGTTAACATTACAACATAGTTGGGTGCTCCGGTTACTTAGTTACAAATTAGTAAGTTCGAGTGGACGCAAACGGATCGATCTATCAATAAATACGTAAAAAGAATAATGAACCATTGTAACTAGGTAAAATTCGCAAGGCAAATACAACACAGTGTTAACTTGGGCAAATGGAAACTAGAGAGTAGCGGCGAGAATAAATTAAATACACTGAGAAATAATAATTACAATAACTAACATAGGGCGGAAATACTATTCGTTTTGCATTTAGAACTCCCTCTGGGCGGGAATGGGTGTGCAGTTAGTACCGGGTTTCGGAGGAAAGAGACAAGTATTATTTGAAGCGTCGCTGCGGCAAAGTCGGACTCTCGGGTGGCGTATCGCCCCCGGCACCAGTTCCGCCTCCAACGACGATCTGCTGTAGGGAGTGCTTCTTGGTCACATTCTTGAACGGGGCTCCCAACTTTCGGGGGCCACGCGGGGAAGCGGATGCCATTCCAGTGGCTGCCTCCATCGCAGCAGTTGATCCAGCGGAGGCCGAAGGTACGAGTCCCATCATGGGGGCAGAATCAATGGAGGCTTGTACCCAACCTGCAAGAGGTGTAGTATTATTATTTATGATGCGAGATAAAACTAGGGAAATTTAACTTTAAAATATTGTACAACAAATTGGGATCTTTAATTGTTTATCTACTTACCCTTAACGGAAGCCCGATTGTGATCCAGCAGAGCAGATGCTAGTGGGGCAGCCGAGATGCTGCTGGCATTGGACTCCCTCAGAGTGCCCAGCGTGGACAGCGGCATGGGATTGTAGATGCGACTGGCAAAGTCCTCGAAGGTGGTGCTCTCCTTGTACCTTGACGAGACGCTGTCCAGCGAACGATTGCGCTCCTCGTAGCTGTAATGGTAATATTTAAATAATAAATTTAATCGCAAATTGCAATTAGGAGTAAACATTGCAACCCACAATTGCTGGTAGAGCGGCAGAGCTGCGCGCTTCGTCCGACTGGCATTGATGGCCGTTGCCCGGATCAGGGTGGCCAGGCAGGCGCCGCTCACCACGCTCTCGTTGGCCAGCGGGCCAAACCAGGGCACCTCGGGCTTCCTGTTGACCGTAACCCGGAAGAGGCCGTTCCTCAGGGGATACACCACGATGAGGACGTCGCAGAATTCGGTGGGCAGGATGTCCCGCCGGTAATCGCGATGATGTTCGCTCCACACGATATGCACCTCGTCGTTGCCCAGGTGACGCGTCTTTAGCAGCATGGCCTCCGACGAATCCGAGGGCATCCGCGTGGCGACATGGTACACTACCTCCAAGAAAGGTGTGGCGTAGTAAGGAGCCGTGGCGCCACATCCCTGACGCGGCAAGCCGCCCAGGAAGCCGTTGTGCGTCTCCAGATCGATCTCCCAGCCCAGGGCCGAGACGAACATCTCGTAGGTGCTGCTGCCGCTCGTATTCCGGAGAATGCTGCCTTTGTCCTCCTGTCCGGCGGCCACATAAATCACCGCCATCTTGTGCGTTTCCCGGCACTTTTGCAGGTCCACATTGCGAAGCTCCCGCATCAGCTTCTCGCTCCTCTGCAGCAAATGCGTCCGGGAGCGTCGCTCCCAGCCAGCCAGTCCCAAGTGGGAGAACAGCAGGCGGCAGTACTGGAAGGGCATCTCGGTGCGCGTGGGCAGGGAATCAAAGGAGGCGCTAGCCGAGTGTATGGACCTCTGGTCTGGCAGCGAGGTATTGGAGCTGGCATGCCGCAGGGCGGGCGAGGGAGCCTGCGCCGAGTGCGTCACGTACTCCTGTTCGAGGAGGCGTTGATTGAGGATCACCGAAATAGCCTGCGCTTCCTGGTTGCCGCTGAGGGGACTGCTGCTGGGAGCATTTAGCTGGCTGACCGTGGGCGCCACACACTCGGGGCTGGTGTGCCCGATGTAGGCCAACATATCGTCCAGCTGGTCCAGATCCGGGGCCATATCCTGGGCCAGGGGCAGCACTCCAGCCGGGCGATGACGCAAAGTGTGACGCGGCGCCTGCTGCTCATGGGTCAGCATGGAGGAGGACACCATGGAATCCAGCGGATGAGAGTGCGTGACCTTAGGAGTGGCCCTAGTCATAGGAGCTTCCTCTGACTTGCGGGGTTCCGAGTAAAGAATGGAAGCATCCCAGCAGGCCTTGCCATTGAGATCCCGCATGAGGACCCTCACCTGCTTCTCGGCGGTGATCAGACCCGCGGTTATTCCTCCTCCAGGCAGCTTCAGCGTTGGCAACTCTATGAAGCTGGCCACCAGGCCCGAGTTGAGCATGAACAGCTGCAGGTTCTGGGCACTTACTACCGAAGGCAGCTCCACAGAATCGCGTCGAGCTTCCAATGATCCGCCAAAGGCGGCTCCTCCAATGTCATCTTGCTCCTCCACCATGGAACTGAGGCGAGAGGCCCCGATGCCCATGGGAAAGTGCCCAATGTGGGTCACAAGATGCATGGACACCGCCTTGGCGCACAGCTTGATGGCCGTGATGCACTTGTGAATGGTCTCTGACGTCTGATAGGTAGCCTCCGGCAGACGACCGTCGCCCTGCAGATCATCATGGGTTATGTGCATGTCGAAGTCGTCGTCCGCTGTCAGCTTCACCCTCTCGTGGCGTGGGGCGCCGGAGGCTACTTGGAGAAGTACTCGGAGCACCTGAAGCACCAGGGTATCGCCCTGCTCATTAAACGGAGCCAGCATCAGTGCTGCGGGTATTGCCATGCAGAATTCACCCAGGCAGAGCATCAGCGATGTCAGCACCACCTTGTCCGAGTCTCTGGGCTTGGTCACGTTCTGGATCTCCAGGGCCTTGCACAGAGCGGTAATTATAAGTTGGGGAACCCTCTCGATGGCCGCCAGCTGCCGGCCACGCTCCGCGCAGAGCTTCAGGGAATCCACGGCCACCATGGCGATGGTGTGATGCTTGAACTGCAGTGCCTGTAGAAGCACCTGAAGCACTTCCTTGATGCGCGGATTGAACACCTGCGTCTCCTTGGGTTGCACGTCCTTGTGATGCGGCACCGCCTGCTGGAAGAGATGGTGCTTGCCGGCAGCCGAACCTCCTCCATCCGAGGGCTGCGAGAGTCGCAGCAGCAGCCACTGGCCCAGCTGGGCGAGGGCAATGCACCGCGCCCTGGACGAGGGCTCCCGCCTGGCGCATCTCAGCACAATGTTCAGTATGTGATCCTGCAGATCCGGACACTCCATCAGCTCGAACTTCTGCGGCGAGGGCTGCAGCACGGGTCGGGGCAGCAGGGAGGACGGATAGCAGAGCAGAGAGCCCAGCAGAGCAGCCACCTCGGCCCGGGGTGTGCTCCGGGAGACCTCCAGGGAAGTGAGGAGTATAGCACTCGCGTGGACCAAGTCCAGCAAGAGGAGAGTGTGCCCGGGCAGCAGTAAGCTAAGCAATCGGGGACCTTCCAGGTGCTTGAGAATGGCATAAATCAAATCCCGATCCTCGCCGGTCAACAGCTGGTGGAGAGCGTGATAGAACAGCGGCAACTGCTGCTGCATTCCCACCGTTCCTCCTTGGATAGCCAGCGAGCAGAGCAGCTGGAGGGCCCACAGCTTGCCCTTCTTGAAGGATCTATCCAGTGTCAGGGAGCCGTAGCACCAGGGCGCAACGATCCCAATCGGTGGCACCAAAGTGGGCGGCGGTGGCGTGCTCTGATTATCCGTGGATATGCCTTGGTTCTGCTTGATTTTGATCAGATTCTGTGTCATCTCCAGCAGATGCATGAACACCTGGGCGTGCAGCTCCGGCTTGGGGATGCGATTGACATCGCCCAGGGCGCCCAGCATGCGTTTCCACATAATGGAAGTGGAATCGGGATGCCAACCCTCCGCCGAACCACCCAGGATGATGCAGCGCCGGCCGGAGAGGCTACCCGAGTTGCTGCCGCTGCCATAGCTTCCCGAATTGGCATCATCCAAGCTGGCATCGATCTGCAGTTGAGCATCCTTAATGGAGCCTCCCTCAATGCCACTGCTGGCGGTGGGCGAGGGGCTTCGGGAGCCTGCTCCGCTCTCGTTGTCGCCATCCATGTCCGTCTCCTCGGCGGCATCACTACTCTTTCTGGCCAGCGAGTCCAGGGACATGGCCCGGCGCAAATCCTGCGCATTAATGCGATTCTCAGCGTGTGACGCCTGCTGCTGCTGCTGCTGCTGCTGGAGGGGCTTGGGTTTGGGCGTAGGCGCTGCCCTGCGGCGTCGTATCCTCGCCGAATTCCTGGCCGCCGAGGCCAGGCTGCCCTCGCTGTAGCTGCGGCTCAACATGGGCGTAAGGGGCACTGGTCGCGAGCCCTGGCCCGTGCCTCCCTGGGACTGTGTGTGCTGGTGATGCGGGCGATTCGGTTGGAGTTGGAGCGGCACCTGCGATGACGAGGTCTCCTCCGAGCGACTGCTACTCGATTCCGCCAGCGACTCCCGCTGCCGGCTCTGGCCTGAGATACCTGCCGAAGCAGTGGCATTGCCTCCGCCTGTACTCGCGCCCGATCCCTGCCAAACGCTGCCGATGCGCCGCCGCTTCTCGGCCCGACTCTCCGCCACCCGATCCAGGGGCAGATCCAGCAAGTTGATGCCGTAACTGTAGCGGGAAAAGACCCGCGTCAGCGTCTGTATGGTCTTGTTCCACTCCACGATGAGCTCCTCGCGATGCGTCAGCGATTGCAGGACGTTGAGGAACTTCTCCCACAGCTGCACATTCACCGGAACCTTGGTATGCGCTCGTATCCAGGTGACAATCAGGGTTTGGAAGATGGCAGACCCTAAAATACCGCCTAGGGTACCGCTCTTGGGTGTTCCGCCGCTGCCGTTGGGCTGATTCTGATGCAACACCACCGAGGTGACCTGCAGCAGCACCAGCAGCAGCTGCTCCCACGTGCGCGAGTCCATCTCGGTGTTCATCACCATGGTGCGGTACACATTTAGCACCTTCTTGCATATCTCCGTCTGCTCCTCCAGCGGCGTGGAGCGATACGTACGGGAGCGGCCGGGGAAACAGATGTTCAGGTTGGCGGTGTTCACCAGGAACACGTTGGCGGCATTGGTCACAAATACCTGTGGGAAGGAAGAGGAATAGATTTTAAAGGGGAAACCTGAATTCAGAGAAATTCGAGCTCACCTGCAGCACATTCTGCCGTCCAGCACGCACTGCCTGCTGATCCTTGGAGCCCGCCATGGCGCCCACATAGGAGGGTGTGCGCAATCGCTGACTCCGCGGTGTCCCGCCCGCCGTTGACGGAGGCGGTGGATCGTCATTCGGCTCCAGCAGGAAAGGTGGCGGTGTCTCACCCGTCATCCAATCCCTGTACACAGCGATGGCAGTGCGGATCGCCTCGATCTGCGGCTTGGAGGTGAAGTTAAGCAGAAACGCCTGCCGATACACCTCGTGCACAAAGTTGATGTTCTCCCGGCTAACGTAGAACACATCCCGGACGATCAGTCCCTGCTGGTAGCCCTGCAGGCGAACGTGATCCACCTCCTCGAGGTGCAGGGTGCAGTCCAGGCGGTGGCTCAGCAGGCGCTCGTGGGTGAATCGCGACACCCAGTTAATGAGGACGACCACGCAGGAGGCCATCACTTCCTCCTTTTTGTTGATCGATCGCATCACGGGCAGATCCAGGCGGGGACTGTAGATGGAGCAGGTGACATCGAAGTTGGGCGAGAAGACGGGCAGGAAGACTTCCATGAAGCGCTGCAGCAGGAAGGCGAACGCCCGGTGATCCTTCTGTGCCCGGTTGTCACGCCATCGCAAGCAGGCCGCCGTATGCACCATGCTGTTTAGTAGCACCTCCAGCCCGTCCCGGGGATCCGGTGGCGCTGACTTCTCGCTGGACGATGGCGGCAGCAGGGCAACCACCTCCGAACTCTGCACCGGGTGGGAGAAGGCGTTGTCGTGGAACACCGAGGCCATGCCTCCGTCCGCCTTCATGTTGGGATGCGTCAGAAAGTCCGAGGCACTGAACTCCGTGTCCGGTCCGATGACGCCCTTCTGGGGGACAATGAGGCCGGGTATGAGGTCCGCGTACATGGCGTGCACATAGCTGGGGGCATTCTCCCCCAGGGTCTGGTACCAAAGCAGGAAGTACCGGACGCCCTCGCGTCTCAGTTTCGGCGAGTTGCCCAGATGCAGCAGCTTGGCCATGATGCGGCTCAGGGAGTGGCATTGCCAACGGCGGGCCAAAAGCTCCGGCAGCAGGCACAGGATCTTCTCCAGAAGCCATAGCGATCCGTCTAGCTCCTCGCGGTGCGCCTTGTGAACTACGTTCAGAAAAATGATGAATGTCTTAGTTAATTAACTAAATTAAATAAATGGTGGGAAAGGTAGAGATGTTCCTGCTGGCACTAAGGATGCATTCTGGACAAGCACAAGAGACAGAGAGAGAGATGCATGTGGTGCAGTTTGGAGGGAGAGACACATGATATTTTTTTAATGGCAAACTGAGTTCAAAAGCAAAGTCGAAGGGGAAGAGAAGGAGGAGGTGGTGTTGGAGCAAGTTGAGGCGCATACAGTTCAATGGTCAATTCAAAAATGTCAATAAGAAACCACATAAACTTACCAATGTGAAACGGAAGTTCTGCCAGTTAGGGGATTTACAAAAACAGAGAGAGAGAAAATAGGGGTAAAATAGAGAAATGGAAGAGAGGGTATTCAATTTAGATAATCTCGTTTTCTTTCTTTAATTGTTCTGTTTATTTTTGCTTAAAGTATAAGCTCTACAAAAATGGGTCAAAGCAATAAGATTAACGAAACCCAAACAAGGCAGGAGACTAAATGTCGCCGCTATTTGCTTTGCTTAATTGGTGGAAATTAAATCTTCACAAAAGATATGAGCTAATTAACAAAAAGGGTTTCTACGAAACAACGAAGGGTAAATACTCCAAGAAATATATTCAGATATCAATAAAAATCATAAATTACTAAAAAAAATATAAAGGGAAGTCTTCAAACATTAATAAAATGAAAACCCACATACATTGAATGTAATTACATCTTCATAAAAAAATTATCAAAGTAGAACATTAATAAAACCTCTGGAAGGGGTATGCATATAAGAGTCCATATCTGGCCTCCATCTCTGTGCGCGTATAATTTACCTTTTTGCTTTAGATTGGCCTCGGCTTGAATGAAGGTGTCGTAGAGTATAAAATACACATGACTGTAGTTGGTCTCGAACAACGACTTGGACTCCTCCAGCTCCACATTATCTGAAAAATATAGATTAAATAGGTCAGTTAGTGACAACAAATCTTTTAGCGATAAAACAAAATTTAAAAGTAATTCAGAAACCCATTTTTCGGTCAATAAAATTAGGCCTAAACTTTTATAGACAAGAACGAAACCCATAAAGCTGTGATTGATAGTTTGCTTGTACATTGAAGGCAAAGCATTGAAGAGGGAACGAGAAAGAGATAGGTTTTAAAGTAAAGTTTATCTTTAATAATTTTCCTCGAATAGTAAACACAATTTGATGAGGCGCTAGTGGCTTCCTTTTATCAGAGTAGAAGCGCGTGAAGCTAGCCATCATTAGGAGAAATTTCTGGTGCGTCCAACTTCCTAACAGAGCCTAACCCAACCGGGTACCCAAGCCCCTCAATTCGGAGTATAACATTCTGTAGTTCTCAAAGATGTTCCCTTTGGCTTTGAGCTTATTTAAATCAAATCCATTTCTGGTTGCACTTTTACTGTTAACTCACTTAGCACCTACGTCTGTTAGTAAGTCTTGGCTAGAACGAACCCCACAAATGTCACCAGAGCCACCATATGAGGGGGCACCCCCTTATTGATACGTTACCAAATCCATGAGCACTTTGAACAAAAATATTAAATTTTTTCTCTGAGCAATGGCGATAAAAATGTATGCGTCGACGGGGGCAACAACCAGGATAATGACGCAACGCTTTGAGAAGCACCTGTGTGCACCTGTATCGGTGGTATTTACTATCTGCTGATAACACTACTTCCCCAGCCGCAGTCAATATTTCCAAATATTTGTCTATTAGCTATTAAAAGTCAAGTTACAACAAAATCTTGACGAAACAACAACTTGGTATGATGGGTGCTCAGTGATCAGCGCTTTGTGATGATTCAGAGGGGCAAAAGTGGGAGATGTGGGGTATTCACTGCCATTGCCGGCTTGCTGTCATCAGCAAAACACACTGCGAAAGCAGAAGAAAGCTAAACAACGAGATAAAAGCAAGGTATGAAACATTTTGAAACCGGTTTTCCAGCAGAAGGCCAACACGCAGAAAGAGAAGACGACTCTACGCGAGTGCACGGAAAATAAAGAAGGTACCACTTGCAAACTTTGTTTAAAAAAATTAATTTATCATTATAATTTAATAATAAAATTAATTATATATATTTCTACGTTGGAGAAGGAATTGAAGGATGGAATTTTGAAATCAGTATTTAGAATCACAGTTTTTAGGCAAAGTATTTTAAACGATATTAGATTAAGAGAGCTCTTTGTTCAATTTAGCCAAAACGGTGCTCTCTCAGAGAGCAATTAAAACTTCCTCGTTCGCTACTGCATGTACATTTCAGGCAAAGCATGGAAGGGAAAGCGACTATAAGGACTTTAAGTGAAACATGGCCATTTCTGCAGATGTAGAAATCTTCATTTGTATCTATTTCTGTTTTTGACCTAAATTATTTAATATTTTATTATTTCTTTATATATTCACAGGAGTCAATTTTACACTCTTTTATAAAAAAGCTCTATAATTTAATAGTGAATAG
Source organism: Drosophila watanabei (assembly GCA_008042575.1). Lineage (NCBI taxonomy): Eukaryota > Metazoa > Arthropoda > Insecta > Diptera > Drosophilidae > Drosophila > Drosophila watanabei. The sequence goes on from VNJS01015698.1 coordinate 55,474, forward strand.
ACTAATTTTTTCAGTGTCCTATTGTTGATGAACTGGTTAAAAAACAATTGGGAGCGCGCAGCCATTGGGAAGAATGTCTAAATGTCTAATGCGTGTAATTTGCCAAGGGACAATGGGGCAACGAGGCAACAACAAAAGCGATACACCATACACCATTAACAATGGTGCACCAGGCAGGGTGGCGGCAGGCAGGTGTATTAGTGATTTGTTGAATTGTGGAATTGTGGAGGGAAGCATAGGCACCTGTTGGAAATCGCTCGAATAGGTGACACAAAAAGAAAGCCACTGAAACGAGGTGAGGAGAAGGTGTTAAAGGAGAAGAGGGAACACCTGAAGGAGGAGGAAAAGGTGGGAGATTGCTCATATCTGCGACTCGTACTCGAACCCGTACTTGCTGTACATACAGTGTTAATACAGTAGAAATTCGCTATGATAAAACATCAATAAAATCTCTAGGAAATGCAAAAAAAAACGTAGTTTAAGGAGGAAGATTTCCTATTTTAATGGCAATCATTTATAAAGATATAAGCACTTTAAACAAATCGATTGAAAAAATGATAGGAGTATTAAAGCTTAATTTTCGTAAAGAAAGTCTTAAAGCATCCAAAATATAAAAATATGGTAAATTATTTGATTTCCCTAAAATTATTTGCTACTTTTCTGTTAAGTCAGATTTTTTTAAGTAAAGTTACATGTAAGAATTTTCGTTATACAATAAGATTAACCATTTAATACAGTTTACTGCTTTAAACTGAGTTAAATAAGGTAAAATTTGTATTGAAAAACATAAAAAAAAAACACAATGTCGAAATAGATCATGTTTGTCTTCGGGAAGCTTGACAGTAGCTCCACTTGTTCGTTTCTTTATCATTTAACGTTTTTCACACATTTTCGCTTGCCACATAGCGGACCATATGTACGTCGGTTGATTTTTTACTTATCTTTTTTCCGTTTTTTTTTTTTTTTTTGCATAAATTAATGCCTCTGGTGGAGAAATAAGGGGAATAGAGTATGGTACATTATGGTTCGGTTTGGCATGGAATATATGGAGGTTCTTTTGCGCCCAACAGGAAATGGCCAACGCGGTGGCCCCACTTTTTCTTTTTGTTGTTCTTGCTGCTCCAACAGTGGACTGTGGGCAGAACGTCATTGAGCGAGCGCGAGCCACCGTGGAGCGAAAATGGTTCGACTGAGACGCCCACTTGCCAAAAAAAAAAAACAAATAAAAATAATAAAAATGTACATATATAAAAACTGCCAACCAGTTTCATTGTTATTGCTATGAATGCAAATATATTATGAAATAATTAACGTCCAACAGAACCGCCAACGCGGGACCTTGCTCTAACGAAACACCTCAGGAAAACGCTGAAAATAAAAAAAATTGTTTAGGGAATTATGATGGTAAGGGTATAATATTTAAGGGGACTGAAAGAAAACTTATAATTTTTAAAAATTTGATTATTGAACCTATTTCAAAACTGTTCTAAATATGGTTTTAAGAAGCAATTCCTAGGAGTAAGGAGTACAAAAGCAAACCTTAGCCTAAAGTTTTTATCTTATAATTCGACCTATAAAGTCAAAGTTAACCTTACCCAATATCATGCGTAGGTGTCGCAGTCGGGAGCCGGAATCCTTCTTGCAGTCCTGCAACTTGGCCGTCGATTTCTTCACATCCGCATGGGACTTTTTGGTAAACATTTTGCACCTTGTGTTCTGTGGTATTTCCCACACCAACACACATCACACAAACAACAACACTAGTGCAGGCGGCGGCATGGGCATGTGTGCGTGTGTATACACTTTCTATTCGCTGATTTTTCAGATTTTCTCGTTCAGCCCTCTTCTCTGCCCGATTTTTGTGGCTGTTTTGTGCCTTTTTCAGCTATTTATTTATAAGCGCACGCCAACGAAAAGCACTTTTGTCCAGCGGAGCGCCCGGAGAAATTATTTAGCAACGCCCGCCACTCTCTTGCCCGCTGACGTTGCTCGCTGCAAGACCTGGGACGGGGGTGGCGACGGAGGGGGCGGTACTGGGTCCGGAGCTGGCTTTTCGCTGCTGTTTTCCGTGTTTTCCCGCACCTATTTCATCGCGAACTTGTCACTGACACTCCCGGACGTCGCGCACTTGCACCTGCAGGCTAACGGCGCGGATTTTACAGCACATTTTCCCTGCTTTTCGCGTTTATGTTTTCCTTTTCCATTTGCGTCGCGTCTCCAGTTCTCCAGTTCCGTTCACCTTGTGTGGTTCCGAATCCGCTCCGCTCGGAACGGTTCACCATTACCTGTCTCCAACTAGTTCGCGGCGAGAGCGATGCGGTAAGCAGTTCATGCAGCAGCTGTTTGGGAATTTTTCGAAAATAAAACAGGTGAAAATATTTTAAAAATAATAATGTTTGTATTCCCTTTCAGATTACAAATAAACTATTTGGATAACTGGATAATTTGAAATTTATATATAAATGGAAAAACAAAGATTTTTAATATACAAATTATTTTAAAAATTTTACAATTTCAGTTTTGCATTTTCTTCTAAATTACCTGATCGTTCCTATGGTGCTATATGATATAGTCGTCAAATTTTCATAAAATTAACATTTAAATTTAAAATATAGTTAAATGTTCATATGTCAGATTAGCTGAAAACTGTCAAAGTTAAAATTTTTTCTAACAATTTTCCGGTCAAGAATATATGTATATACTTTATAGGGTCGGAATCGACTCCTTCACTGCGTTAAAAACTCTGATTAATTAAATATTTAACACCAATTCATATGTTTATTGCCGAATGGCTGGACATTAAGTCGATATTTGGTAATTACCTTTAATTATGACATTATGTTATTATATTATATTAAAACCCCGCTTTATTAAGCTCTTCTCAAATATATTATTTAATCTTTGATATGAGTAAGTAATTAATCGGCAATTAGACCTGGAATAGCTGCTAAAGCTCCAGAAATCAGTGCCATGCGATTCGTTCGGAAGCAAACACGTCGTATACGGGCCCTATGGCTTCGATTTCTTCCCCGACAATTCCGACGGTGGAAGCACCACAGCCAGTTGGTATTCGTGTGCCTATCTATAACCATAATGCTAAACACCCTTTATGGAGTTTATCCGGGACTCTTTTCCCTAAAACGTAGAAAGTTTGTATTCTCCAAAGTGGTTGCGGCTTACTGTTTCACAGTTGCCTCGATATTCGGATTATTTTACATCTGGCACATCTATAAGGAACTTTCGGAGGGTCGTATAAACCGACGTCATACCATAGGAATATATTGCTACATGAATGTCACCGTGTGCCTGATAAACTTCGTTACCCAGTGGCCGATAATAAAGCAAGTTTTGCAATTCCAAAATCGTGTACCACTCTTCGAGGTCCTCAATTCCCTGGACATGTCCATGATGTTGGTCTGGCGGGCCTTTATCTACGCCGTGCTCAAAATTCTCGTTTGTCCGCTAGTCGAGTATATAACCCTGATTCTCTACCAGAGGCGTGCCCATCCGGAGCTTAGGTGGACCAGTTTTGCAACTGTCAGGACGATGCTGCCTCTGATTGTTTCCAATCAGATAAATAACTGCTTCTTTGGCGGTCTGGTAATAGTCAACTTAATAGTGGCTGCAATAAATAAAATGCTACTCGGCATAGTCAAGGAGGCCAATATGCTGCAAACTCCTTGCCAGATGGACCTTCAGAAACCATACTACCGAATGCGTCGCTTCTGCGACTTGGCCGATGGATTGGACGAACTGGCGATAAAATTTGGCCTGGCTGCCTGCTACTCCCAGGGATACCTGCGGTTCACGGACTGGTCAATGATCCTGTCCATGTTAATGAACCTAATTGGAATTACCATGGGCTTCTACAATCAGTATCTGGCCATTGCTGATTACTATATTAACGAGGAGCCCTTCGACCTCTTTTTGGCCATTGATCAGTTGGTGTTCCTGGTAGTTCCCTTCATGGAGCTAGTTATGGTGGCCAGAATAAGCAATCAAATGTTGCAGGAGGTGAGTTTTTAATTTCTGATAATTTTCATTAAACATTTTACATTATTATTCCCCTTTTAACTTTTTAGACCAGGAGAACCGGTGACCTCTTGCAGCGCTTCGATCTCCAGCACGCCGATGTCCGTTTTAAGCAAGTGGTTAATGCTTTCTGGCTTCAAGTGTCTACAATTAACTACAAGTTGATGCCTCTGGGTCTTTTAGAGTTAAATACATCCTTGGTCAATACCATTTTCTCGGCCGTCATTGGATACTTGTTGATTCTTATTCAGAGTGACTTGACCCTGCGATTTTCACTTAAATAAATTTGTTTAGCCGATATCATATAAAAAAATTAATATTTTTTAGTATACAAATATTTAAAGAACAAATTCAATAAATGAGAAAACTAGTTGATGTATATTTTATATTACTTTCCTTTGAAAAACTATTTATGTATATTTTATATTATTTCCCCTTGAATCTCTGTTTCTCTCTGTTTGGTTATCTGGTGACGTTATGTGTGCGTCAGGTCGCGGAGGAGTTCAAAGACTGGATAAAGGTTCTTTCGAGACAATCCTTAATTATGTGCATAATATATTTCTTGAACTTAAACTTAATTTTAAAATTCTGATTAAAGTTTATGCCACCCGGCGATTGCTGCGCTTAAAATAATCGATTATCGCGCTATCGTGGCGGAACTGGAACCAGCATCCGGTCGGCAATCGCCAAATGGTTCATAAATGAACCAACTGGGCGCCCCTGAGTGACGTGTAAAACCATTTCGTTTGTTTTATCAACGCTTTTTACGTGAATTTACCGAAAATGGGTTCGTTCCGCCGCGACAAAGATGAGGAGGAGGACGGTGAGTAGCGCCCCCTAACGCCCGCGACTTACTAATCCCACGCCAGAGGAGTCCAATCTGCGGAAAACTCCAATGCTGGAAGGTGCTCCGCTGGCAGAGACACCACACACTATCACACTCACACACTAAGTCAAACACACACACACACACGTCCCCACTCACACAGAGAGAAAAGAAAAGTATCGAGTTGGTTCCAAAAAGCAAATAAAATAAAATCTGATCAAGAAAATGAATTATTTTTCCCTCACCACGCACAAACAACGCGGCGCCGGCGGCGGCTTTGGATTTTCTTCGAAAACAGGGCCGGTCAATGCCTACCAGAATCTGGAGAAGACGTCGGTGCTGCAGGAGACGCGCACCTTCAACGAGACGCCGGTGAACGCACGCAAGTGCATCCACATCCTCACCAAGATCCTGTATCTGATCAACCAGGGCGAGCAGCTGGTCGCCCGCGAGGCCACCGACTGCTTCTTCGCCATGACGAAGCTCTTCCAGTCCAAGGACGTGGTGCTGCGCCGCATGGTCTATCTGGGCATCAAGGAGCTGAGCTCCATTGCCGAGGACGTGATCATTGTGACCAGCTCGCTAACGAAGGACATGACCGGCAAGGAGGATTTGTATCGGGCAGCCGCCATTCGTGCCCTGTGCAGCATCACGGACAACACTATGCTGCAGGCCGTGGAACGCTACATGAAGCAGTGCATCGTTGACAAGAATGCGGCCGTGTCTTGCGCCGCCCTGGTCAGCTCCCTGCGCCTGGCCAGCACCTCCGGCGATGTGGTCAAGCGCTGGGCCAACGAGGCCCAGGAGGCCATGAACAGCGACAACATTATGGTGCAGTATCATGCCTTGGGGTTGCTCTACCACATCCGAAAGTCTGACCGACTGGCGGTGTCCAAGCTGGTCAACAAGCTGACCAGGGGCTCGATGAAGAGCCCCTATGCCGTGTGCATGCTGGTGAGTAACGTTTAAAGCGTTAAACTCCTTCAATCTCGAACCTTATCACTAAAGATCATACATCAAAACTCCTCCGCAGATCCGCATCGCATGCAAACTCATCGAGGAAGAGGACATTCCCTCCGAGGAGCTCTCGGACTCACCGCTGTTCACCTTTATTGAGAGCTGTCTGCGCCACAAGAGCGAAATGGTCATCTACGAGGCGGCCCATGCGATTGTCAACCTGAAAAACACCAATCCCCGGATGCTCTCGCCGGCTTTTTCCATCCTTCAGCTCTTCTGTAGCTCGCCAAAGGCCACACTCCGTTTTGCGGCTGTGCGCACGCTTAACAAGGTGGCCATGACACATCCGGCGGCAGTGACGACTTGCAACTTGGACCTGGAGGGTCTGATCACTGATTCCAATAGATCGGTGGCCACGCTGGCCATTACCACGCTCCTGAAGACCGGTGCGGAGTCATCTGTCGAGCGCCTCATGAAGCAGATCTCCACGTTTGTGGCCGAGATCTCCGATGAGTTCAAGGTGGTGGTTGTCCAAGCGATCTGCGCCCTGTGCACCAAGTATCCGCGCAAGCACACCGTGCTGATGAACTTCCTCAGCGGGATGCTGCGCGAGGAGGGCGGCCTGGAGTACAAGACCTCCATTGTGGACACGATTATCACGATCATTGAGGAGAACGCCGATGCCAAGGAGTCGGGCTTGTCGCATCTGTGCGAGTTCATCGAGGACTGCGAGCACGTGTCGCTGGCGGTAAGGATTCTCCACTTGCTAGGCAAGGAGGGACCCTTCGCGGCCACGCCCTCCAAGTACATACGGTTCATCTACAATCGCGTCATCCTCGAGAGTCCAATTGTGCGAGCCGCTGCCGTTACGGCTCTGGCTCAGTTCGGAGCCTCCTGCCCGGCCCTGCTGAGCAACATTCTGGTCCTGCTCGGCCGCTGTCAGATGGATCCGGACGACGAGGTGCGCGACAGGGCCACCTACTACCTGAGCATCTTGAACTCGGAGAGGCCGGACCTCTACAAGAACTACATTATCGAGCGGGAGAACTGCTCGCTAGCTCTGCTCGAGAAATCGCTGGTGGATCACCTCAATGGTGACCTGGAGACGCGCTTCGATATTTCCATAGTGCCCAAGGCGGCAATCGTGAAGGCGGAGGTCAACAACGATGTCATGCTGGTCACCAGCAGCGCTCCCCGGCCGCCAAAGATCACGCGCGAGGAGGAAAGTGCCGCCCGACTGGCCCAGTTGCCGGGCATCCAGGTCCTTGGGCCAATCCATCGCAGCACCGCTCCCATTCAGCTCACCGAAAGCGAGACGGAGTACACTGTGCAGTGCATTAAGCACATCTTTGGCCAGCATGTGGTCTTCCAGTTCGATTGTCTCAACACCCTGTCCGACCAGTTTCTGGAGAACGTGCGCGTCGAGCTGACGCTGCCGGAGGGATTCACGACCAGGGCGGTGATTCCCTGTCCCAAGTTGCCGTACAACGAGCTGCAGACGACATTCGTCATCGTGGAGTTCCCGCCCGATGCAGCCAGTTCCATAGGTAAGACGACTATATATTAATTAATATATATCTGATTATTTAAATAATATATTTTCATTCGTACAGCCACCTTCGGTGCCACCTTGAGATTTGTTGTCAAGGACTGTGACCCCAACACTGGCGAGCCCGATTCGGAGGAGGGCTACGACGACGAGTACATGCTGGAGGACCTCGAGGTCTCTGTGGCCGATCAAATACAGAAAACGAAGAAGAACAACTTCCAGGTGGCCTGGGATGCGGCCGACAGCGAAGGTGATTTCAATCTCTCTTGGTGAAAGTCAAATTTATAGTTTATTTCAATTTTACAGAATGGCTGCAAGCCGAGGACACCTTCGTGCTATCGGCGGTCACGACCTTGCAGGACGCAGTCAATACCATCGTGAAAATCCTTGGTCTCGGGGCGGCAAATCTCTCGGAAAAGGTACCCGAGGGCACGCACCTGCATACGCTGCTCTGTTCAGGTAGGCATCATGCTTAACACCTTGCTCTAAATTGGTCATTCATTGAGGGATTCTCCTCTATCCGCAGGTACCTTCAGAGGCGGCGCCGAGATTCTGGTCCGAGCCAAGCTGGCACTTTCCGAGGGCGTTACGCTGAACCTGACCGTGCGCAGCACAGACCTGGAAATAGCCGAGCTCATAACGGCGGCCATCGGATAAGACAGCGCTCCATGCAGGAACCTCGTCTGGTTCCTGCGTGCCGTCAATATAATCTAAACATTAAAGCTATTGAAACAGAAAGAGCCCTACACTTAACAAAAATATAATTTGTACCTTTAAGTGATGTCTCTGTCTCTGTAATTATTTTAGAACCTTATCCACAATTATCCTCGGCATTGTTACTACGCCCGACCATTTCCAAGAAACTATTTTATGTGGATTCCACGCCAATGCATCCTTGAAAATGTATTGCATCTCTTTATGCCCCACAATTAGCCTGTGCATTTAGCTTAAGAATGGAAACAAAGAACATTATTAATAAATACATGTGTATATGCAATGCAAAACCGATTTTAAAGGTTGTATTATGTATATTTCTTTAACACAGATTGCAAGAGGTTTCCTTTATGCAAAAATTGTAGAACAGATTAAAAAAGGAATATGAACACGACCCTTTATTCGACCCATTGAAATATTCCATCAACTCTTTCTTACTTTTATTTTTATATCGTATTTTATTTAATTATAAATAACTTAAAGTTGCAGTTTAGCCTAGAGTACTTTTCGTTTTGTCCTATTTTTACAAATTTCTTTTGTTTTTGAATCGTTTTGTTTTTTCTCTCTTTATTTTCGCTGCGTATTCAAACATACAACTTCTTCGTCTTAAATTACATACTTTTCCTCTAGACCTCTTTTTTATCGCGCATGAATTTATAATTTCTTAAGCTTTCCTTTTTGTTTTTTGTTCGCAATCGATTCCTTCGGTCATTTCACTTAATTTCCTGGCTATATATTGAATATTTTTGTATGTAAAAAGGGTATCGATCAATTCACTCCACTTTCGCAGTATTTAAATATTTAAAATGTAAAAAAATAACTAAAAATATGATTGGTAATAACAAATATAACACACTCTCACTCTCTCGCACGCAATTTCACATTTGATAATTTCATTTCGTTACTAATTTCCACATCATATCCATTCTCTTTCTCTAAAATGTGGCTTGTTCTTGTGTTGTGTTGTTGAACATGTCAGTGGACCAAGACAAAAGTAAAACAAAACTATAGTAAACGCAGTTGAAAACGATCCATCCTCTTTTTTGTGATGAATTTATTAAAATTCCCTCGCCAAATGTATAAACAAAGGCTCGCAAACGAACCATTTTCGTTAGTTTTTTGGATCTCAACTGGTTTATATTTCACTCGTTCGCTTACAATGTTTTGGTCTACTGAGATGTCCTTCAGATAATATGCTTGATGGTTGATTTGATTTGTTTGTTGTATTTTTATATAATTACGAGTTGTTATGTGTTCCAGGTGTTTCCCTATTCGAATGGATAATCCCTTCCGGTTCTCGCTCTCTCGGTAATTTCATAGAATTTCTCTTTATTGTACAAACTAGATATTGTTGCTTAGCCTTCTGTCATTAATCGGTTTTCTGTGGATACCCAACATGCAGACACATACACACATATTACAATTATATTACAATTAACATATTTCGTTTACACATTTTGTTTTCGTTAAGGTTTTACTTTTTTGCTTATTTTTGTTTGTTTCCGTTTCCATTTCTGTTTCTGTTTCTGTTTCAGTTTCAGTTTCAGGAGGATGTCGCGAGTGAGCCTTGGAGCCCGGAGCTGAAAGTCACAACACTGCTCCGGCACTTGCAGGTTACCAGGGATCTGATCTTGATCTTTTAGGGGACAGGGGGTCATGACTATTGAGCAGCTGAAGAGTCTTACCAATATAGATACGAGTTAATGCTTGGATATTTTTATACAGTGAGTGAGTGCTAGCTGGTGTGCTGTGCTTGGGGGCTGATTGATATAGCTGGGGTTACGCCTCGCCTTCAACACTTGAACTTGACCATGGGTATATGCTTGGAAGACACGCACTTGTCGCAGCACCATTCGGCAAACACCTCCTTGTTGAGCATTTGGAAGGCGGCCTCGGTGAGGCCCACGCAGGTTCTGCAAGCGAAATGAAAAGTTTACTTACTCCAACTTAACTTTCTATCCATTATCTTACCTGTGAAAGAAGAAGTTACAACCGGATTCACAGAACACGGCTTCGTCGTTGTCGTTCACCTCCTTGTGGCACATGCCACACGGGTAGATGGGCGGCGCGTTCGGGTTCTGCGGATTGAAAACCATCGGCTGGCCCGGCGGATACATCTTGCCGCCGCCCATTGTCATCGGTTTGGGGCCCACGCCCATCGGACCACCGACGCCCATCGGTCCGCCGCCACCGCCCATGGGTCCCATGTTGCCCATTGGTCCGCCAGGACCCATGGGTCCACCACCGCCAAACATATTCGGCCCTGGGCCACCCATCGGGTTGTGGTGATGCTGCGGATGCTGATGCGGATGTCCGTGGTGGGGCTGCATGTGGGGGTGCGGGTGCGGTCCGTTCATGCCACCTGGCCCGGGTCCTGGTCCCGGCACGCCGCCCATGTGACCGTGTCCCATGTGCGGGCCTGCGTTTCCGTGCGGTCCGCCCACGCCCATCATGTGCGGATTGGGTCCGCCGCCCATATGCGGCGGCATGCCTCCCGGACCGCCGTGCATTCCGCCGGGGCCGCCGCCCATCATGTGCGGCGGTGGCGGACCGCCGGGATGGTGGTGCGGATGCGGATGCGGGTGTTGGTGCGAGTGATTCATCAGCTGAGGGTGCGGGGGACCGAGATGCGAGGGCTGCTGCGGCGGCAGCATCTGGTTCATGCCCATGCCGGGCCCTGGCCCGGGGACGCCGTGACCGTGGCCGTGACCGAGACCAGGGCCTGGGCCATGGCCCGGTGGTCCGCCCATGTGCTGCTGCTGCTGCTGCTGCTGCATAGGAACTGCGTTGGGGTTCATCTGCTGGCCCATCATGGGCCCATTGTTGTTATTGCTGTTGTTGTTGTTGTTGTTGGGTCCGGGACCGGGTCCATTGGGACCATTGGGTCCGGCGGGCGACTGCAGCGGACTGGGTCCGGCATTGGGCATTCCCGGACTCGGGCCGGCGCTGTTCAGCGAGTGGTGCGGTGACATGGCGGGCGGCGCTGGCGAGGATGTAGGCACTGACGTGGACGACATCGACGATGCGGCCGTCGATGTGGGCGTGAGCGAGGGCGTGGCTCCCGGGGCTGGCGAGGGCACAGAGGTGGCCACCGAGGTGGCCGAGGGTCCGTTTGACTGCAGCGACGTCGGAACGCCACCCAGGCGACCGGCTGCCGGCGAGAGGTGAGGATTTTGATTGTTAATGCTGCCGTTGTTTGTATTGCTTCCGTTGTTGTTGTTGTTGTTGTTGACGCCGACGCCGCCTCCAGGATTTCCGTTGCCGCCGAGCATGTTGTTGTTCCCCGGTCCGCCCGGATTGTTGCCGTGCGCAGGAGAGATGCCACCGGGTCCCACGAGGCCGCCGGGCCCAGGTCCCGGGCCCGGTCCGGGTCCGCCGGGCATGTGTCCGCCATGGCCCGTGGGTCCATTGCCCAGCGGACTGTGCAGCGGGGGCGGGCCCATCTGTCCGTTGTTCATGGGTGGCTGCGGAGGTTGTTGTTGCTGTTGCTGCTGAGCACCTGGATTCCCGCCAGGACCTGGACCCGGACCGGGTCCGGGTCCCGGGCCCGATGGCGGTCCCAGCGGGCTGCCAATCGGATTACCCATTGGCGAGCCCATGGGCAGTGAGTTCATCGGCGAATTCTGACCCGGGCCGCCGCCCATCGGGGAGCCCTGCATGGCCCGCGGATTGGGGCCGTTCGGGCCACCGCCCATGGGCGACAGGCCGCCCATGCCCATGTGATGGGGTGATATGCTCGGGCCGCCCATTCCGCCCATCGGGCTCATGCCGCCCATGCCAGCCATGCCGCCCATGGGACTGCCCATGGGCACTGGGCCACCGGGTCCTCCGGGACCGCCCGGTCGTCCGTGGTTCATGTGCGGCGGCAGTCCCACACCTGGTCCGGGTCCCATCTGGTGCGGATGCATGGGACTCATGCCTCGCATCGGCGGCGGGCCGCCCATGTGCGGATGCGGCCCGTGCGGATGGCCCATCGGTCCGCCCGGGTGATGCGGATGCATGTGCGGGTGCATGTGCTGCGGCGGCGGCGGTCCGCCGCCCATTCCCATGCGATCCTCCCAGTGCTGGTGGCCACCAAAGTGGCCTCCTGGGCCGCCCCCGGGACCGCCGCCCATCTGGTTCATGGCCGCCATCGCAGCGGCCGCTGAGCTGGACATGGCCGAGACCTGGGGGCTGTCGTCGAACGGATTCGAGGCAATAATGGTGTCGCCGAAGCCGCCCATCGGTGGCGGCGGCAGCAGGTCCTGCGGCGTCGGCGGCGCCTGCTGCTGCTGCATGGAGTTGGCAGCAGCTGCTGCTGCGGCCGCCGCTGCCGCGGCCGCTGCTGCCGAATTGGCGGCACTGGACGTTTTCCGGCGCTTCTTCGGATTGCTCGGCGCCGAGATGATGTCCGACGGTGGCGGCGGCTTGAAGTCGGGCGGACATAGTCCGCCCGCTGGACCCGGCAAACGATATGGCGCCATACCGAGATTATGGGTCATATTCGAGGTATTTTTCTTCCGAATGGTGGCAGCTTTTTTTCAACTACGGGGTGGCAAGAAATTCGGTTCTGAGCGGCGTCGCCAATCCCGCGCTGGAGATCTCGACGCTGGTGAAGGGGGGTGGGGTGGAGTGGAGATGGGTGAGCTGTAGCAGACGGCACGCAATGGGGCTTCTCTTCTCTCGGGAAGCAAATCCAAATCCGAGCGTAGCTCGTCGGTATCGGTGGGCTATTCGCCGGTTATCCACTTGGCGCGGCCTGCGTCCGCCAGAGGGTTGAGAGCCTGCGGGTGGTGGGGAGAGATTGCCAAATGAAAGTGCCTCTCGCCGGTATCAGTAGCCATTACTCACCAAATCATCTCTTGGCCAGGATCGGGGCTAAAATTCGAGTTTCTGGAGCGACCGCCGCCGCTGCCGCAGGTAGTAAACACTTTCGGCGCAATGAACGGCAACCCCGTTCCTTTTTTTGGGTTGGCAACTCTACGCGGGCAACTCAGCGCTGCTGCAGCTTCGTGTTGTCTCGCTTTAAAAGCGCCAAGCACCTGCCGCCGCTGGCTTGCAACAAACGGTGGGGCAGCGGACGGGAAAGGGGGAGCCAGCACTTTTGTTTATAACTATTTCGCACTCCGATCGACCGATTTATGCGCGAAGATTGGGCTCCGCTTGCCCCCTTTCTGCAACGCTCTCTCGCACTCGCACACACTCGCGCCCTCTTCTTCTTGCCAGCGATTTTATGTCCTCTTCGCACCGCCGCGGCAGCAATTCGCTGCGTTTGTGCCTTTAATTACACGATGCAATTGCTAATTGTTGTGTTTATATCTTTATTTGCTGCGCGCTGCACGGACCCGGAGGCTGGCGTGCGAAAATGTGCTTCGTTTCGCTCGCGTTCTCGGTTTTGCTTTTTTTGTTGATGGCCGCTGCTGCTGCACTGGTGCTGCAGCATCAACTTTTATCAAGAGCGGGGTTTGCGGCGGAGGCGGCCCTCGCGCGTTTTCCGTTTGCGCGCACTCGGCGTTCCGTTTATTTTTCTGCCGTATTTTACCAGTAGCACATTAAGCCTTGTTTGTTTTGTTCAATTTTTGCGTGCGAGGAAGCGAAATATAAATAATTTTCTCGCAAGTCCGCCAGTGTGACCGTGTGCCGACGCAAGCTAAACGCCGGAATTCCAGAGTTGCGGCTCGGTGTGACCAAGGCGGAGCAGTCGATAACATAGATTCTTAAAAATTAATTCTTTATTAATTTATTTAAATAAAGCTTTTTGGCAATTAAAGTAAAGTAGTAATGTATTCATTGAAAACCAATTAAATCAATAAAAAGTCGACACAGTTAAATTATTTAAAATGAAAATAGGATTACTTTAAAATTTAATTTATAAACTTGGAAGCATTTTTTATTACTTTAAACTTACCTGCCAGCGCTCGATAACCGGTCATCGAACTATCGTTCGTCTCCCATCTCGAAGAGACGCTTAATAATTTGGCGCTACAAATTGGTTTTTGTACGACTTGCAAAATAAACAAAAGTGGAAAGACTAGGATGTGGGGCAACTTCGAGGCATCATCCTGCGAGGATGAGACCATCTCCAACGTGTTCTCCTCTCGGGGCATCTTCCGAATCAGCAGCGAAGAGGAGGTGACACAGCAAATATATGAAAAAGTCAATTTACAGTTAGTTTGAAGTTTGTCCTTTGTTCGCCTGCTTTTTTTAGGTTACTAAATATCCGGCCGTGCTGGCCTCGGTGCAATGCGGCAAAATGGTGATAGCCATCGACAAGTGCCTGCTGCTCCTCGAGGACGAACTGGTGGCCGAGTGTGCCTGTTTAAACTTTGGAGCCACCATCGAGGCTGTTGGCATCTCCTCCAGCGGCAATCTTATTGTCTGCGGTCTGAGCGACGGCGAGGTCCACGGCGTGTCCATCAAGGGACTGCTGCTATTCGCCGTGTGCGTCAATCTGGAGGACGTGAGCGTTACGGGCGGCGCCTTCCGGAGCATCCATCAAATGGGCAAGCAGTTCTACTTTACCTGCAAAAACGGCAGCATCTACAGGTGAGCTTAAGCCTTAAGATCTATGTTTTTGGTTGGAAAAAAAAATACATTTGACATATGACATCCTTGAATTCCATTTTCAGCCTAAGTGACATCGATGAGCGCTCCTTGGAATCACTATCCAATGTGACACTGAAGGAAAACGATACCATTGCCAGCGAGAAAGCCATTCTCGAGGATGTCACCATCAAGCGGATCTCGGCGGGTCGCTCGAGTGCCAATGTGGACTGCGTGGTCCTCCTGCAGCATCAGATCAGCAGCAGTTTGAGTGCCCAGAATAACCAAGAGGATTTGGGCTTGGATCCCGGATTGATCATCACAGGAGATCATGGCACAATGAACTTCAGGACGAGCACCAACTCGGATTTCACTCGCATCAGTCTGCCGGATCATTTTGGGGATCTCAAGCAGATCTACAACCTGGAGCAGTGCGTGTGAGTTGGTTTGCCTCTTTTATTATCCGAAGAATGTATTTATTTATTTGAAAAAATCCCTGAAGAATTGCTTTGACCAACTCTGGACACTTGCTGGACATCTGTCCGTATACCCGCACTGTGTACATGTGCCATACCGCTGAGCGGCAGAGCCTGCTCATTGAGGATCTGCTGGTGATTGAGTGCAGCGAGGAGAACATTGAGCTGCTGCTGCTGACAAAGCCCACGGAGGATGGACGCTTCATTAGGATTGTGGAGTATCCTTGTAGGTATTACTTCCTAATTATTTACCATATTTAACCGCTGAAATCCCAGCTTTGAAGTGCAAAAACGAGGTGGAGGTGCCGGGCCATGCCTGGCTCGTGCGCCAGCCCAAGTGTGCGGTGAATCTGTATTATCTGGCTGCCAAGGAACTGAATCGGCAAAGCATGCCCACGGTGGTGGAGATGATGCTCGTTTCCGAGACCGATCCCAGTGATCGTTTCAAGAAATTGATAGCCAAAGGTCGCCTGGAAGAGGCGGAGGTAATATGAATATATTTCGGTAGAGAATTTATTCACGGATTCCTTAATGCTTCCCAGGAGTTTGGCATTCAGTTCGAGCTGTGCCTGCAGCCCATTTATGAGGCCAAGGCCAAGCGTATTCTCGTCGAGCTCTGCAACTCCTCCTCATCGTCGAGCAACGAGACCAAGTTCCAGAGCCTCTTGGGGCTGCTAGCGCAGATCGAGAGCAAGGCTTTTATTAAGAGTCATCGCATGATCAACCTGAGCTCGCGACACATCCTGGAGCAGTACCTGCGCGAGGTCCAGAAGCGGTTGAGCTTTGAGGTGAGCCTTCTTTCGGGATAATTATTTAATTCAGATAATCTTTACTCTCTCTTTAAGGATGATGAAGAGGACATGCTTGAGATCGATGAGCAGCTGCATCGGCTGAAGACCCTGGCTATTACCGATCCCTACGAGTGCAATACGGACTGGCAGAAGTTCATTTACGACAAGAATCTCGTCCGAATGGTCAAGTCCTTGTTCAACACGGACATGCCCACGGCCTGTCTCATTTGGCGGCGACACTCGTGCAGTATTTTGCCGCTGCTCAACGAGGATGAGCTGCGCACGCTTCTGGGCTTCATACCCGGCAACTCGAAGCCCTTCAATGTGGTGCAGTGGCTGCGTCAGTTCATACCTTTGGTGAGCAACACGCATCCCGGCATCATGCCATTCATCACCGACTGGAGCATCGAGATGACGCGCAAGCTGCAGTACAGTCCCCACTGGCCCGACATCGGGCTAGAGTTTGCCACCAAGATCCTTGAAATCTACGAGGAGATACAGTTTACTTACTCGTGAGTTGATCTCTCTTTTGTCCTTGAATTTCTTTGAAAATTGGGTGTCCTATCCTGGTCCCTAGGGACGTCCGACGGCAACAGGAGCGCAATATGGGCAAAGTGCGCGACCTGGTCAACGCTTTGCAGGATCTGTCGGTGCTAAAGACCCACTACAACATGGGCTTCACGCTGGATAATTACATGAAGGACTCCATTGATGCCACGGCTCTTAGCATCCTGCAGCACGTGCAGCTCGACAAGCTGAAGCGACTCGTTGAGAACTTCCTGTACCCGATATACCAGGAGAAGGGCCGCCATCCACTGGACGTGATCAAGCAGTACATTGGCCAGTTGGTGGCCAGTCGGCACTCGTCGAGTAATTGGCTGGATCGAGCAATGGCCTGCATTGAGTTGCTGCACAACGAGGACAGCCGCCTGGAGTGTGCCCTGTCCGTGCTGAGGAACGCCCCAGTTCCGTGGCCCGAGTCCCTGGCTCCCCTCATCCGGCTGCGCAACTCCACCAATCCGCTGGCCATGAAGATCAACGACGAGTACGAGATCCAGGTGATAAAGATCATGAAGGCCAAGTACGGCTGGTCGGCGGACAGCTCCGAGCTCAATGTGGAGCTCTTTGCCATGCGTATCGTCAAGATGAACCTGCCGGACATGCTGCAGGACATCCAGACGCTGACCAAGGCGGCGCCGGACATCTCGGTGAGTGCCAATCTTCATTGCTGCTACCAGATGGCGCGCCGCGGTCAGATCGAGCAGGCGTACGAGTTCTTCAAGACGCTGAACAAGGAGAAGTACTCGGAGGACGGGCAGAATGTGGTGGAGATTTTGGCCACCTTGCTGGAGAACACGCCACATGCTGCCTTTAAGAACGAGACCAAGGTACAGGAGCATCAGAATGTCCTCGAGCTGTTTAAGCTGCTTTTACCGCACGCGGAGGCCTCGTACGAGCGGCGCTATTCGATGATCAAGCATCGCTTGCAGCTTCACCAGAAGTTCGGCGTGGAACTGAGCTGCAGCAGTGAGCTCATCCCGCTGCAGAAGCGGCACGAGTTGCTGGACGACACCATCGAGAGGATCGTTGAGCAATCTCAGGCCTCGCTGAATATGCCCGCCTTCATTGTCAGCGAAATGCGTGAGCTGTGCACGGCCCTCGGTTTGTCGCAGGTCTTTGGCCTCCAGCGGATTTGCCAGCGCGTTGCCTGCCTGCCGCTGAGTTGCGCCATTGCCTACCATGTGACGCAGTTCATCGATTGCCTGCGGGCCAATGCCGAGGACTTCATCAACCTGGCCCTCGAGCTCATCATTCAGCAAATTGAGAATGCCAAGGGCACAGATAATGGTAAATACTGATCTCATTCCTGATGTTTCTGTCTAGTTAATTGCTCCTTCTTCCTGGTCAGACCGCCCCTCCTCTCTCCAGCTGATCACTGACAGTGATCCGCTGAGCTTTCCACTCGCCTACGAGCTGCTCACAGCCGCCCAGATTCACGAGCAGAGTCGTCGCCGGGATCTCATCGAGATAGTCAAGTATGTGCGGGTGGTGGTGATGCACTATCCGCTGGATGCCATCAAGAAGCACTACGATGGCAAGGAGCAGGCCGTTAACGAGCACATTTGTCGAACTTTGGACGGCACGACTCTGGCCTTTGGCGAGAGCACACTTAACTTTAGCAGCGCCATCAACGGCTCCTTTGACACGAAGCCCGTGCTGCAGGTGCCATCGATAAAGAAGCGCCCATCGGTGTCCATATTCGATGAGGTGGAGGTGCAGCCCGTGCAGCAGATGCAGAAAAAGGTATGAGAGGAAATAATGCCTTAGGTCTCTAGCTAAAATTTTTAAACTACGCTTTACAGAAGATTCTTGGCTCTCACCTGCCCGTGGTCAAGTTTCTGGCCAGGACTCTGCGGCTTATGCTGATCGAGACTGAGCCCAACAACTCGCTGCTCATGCAAATACGCCAGGGACTCGCGGAGAACATCGCGGAGGTGATAGACAGCGCCCAGACCGACTTCTTTCAGTCGCTGGAGCTGCTGACCAAGACCAAGGAGCACGACGTTTGGTATGTGATGCTGCAGTATCTGCTTGAGTTCCAGCAGCAGAACTGCCTCAGCAAGCGGATCATCAACGAGGGTTTCATCACCCTGCAGTTGCGTCGCATTTTGCGCAATGCGATGAGCAACAAGAGTGTCAACTTCATCGAGCTCTTCACCATGCTGGCGGTGAATAGCGATGCCGTAGCCCTGCTCGATAAACTTTCCAAGGAGGTCAAGACCGACCTGCAGATGATCAACTGCCTGACCCTGTCCGCCATGTACAGCGAACATCTGGAAGATGCTGAGACGGTTGAGAGGATAAGAGCCAAGTATAAATACAAAGTAACTTGAATTGCGACCTTTTTTTGCAATATCAAATCCTTGCAGACGCCTGAAGCTGTATTATTACCTGGAGTTCTGCCAGCAGGACCCTCGAATCATTGGCAAGTTCAATGCGGAAATGGACAGTGTGGAGGATCTGCTCAAGGAGTTCCACAACAAGCAGCTGGATGTGCGCCTACTGGAGCGCATCAGCCGTGACTTTGGCTTCGATTTCCAAAAGATCCTAATCACTCAGATCCTGAGTATTCTGAGTGGCCAGGAGCTGCGCTTCGATGTCCATCGCGACAGCTTTGGCGACGAGAAGCTGGTCATGCTGTGCAGCGCCCAGGAAATGCACGACATGTGCCAGCCCTACATCGATGCCATCAAGAATGTGGAGCTCTTTACCTCGAAGCTAAAGCAGTTCATCGAGGAGGTGAGTTCTTGTAACCTAGATCTCTTAAGGAATTAAATAATTAATAATTATGTACTTTTTTTGCAAGATAAACATTTACTTTTACGAACTCTACATGTGCGTGATCAACATCCTGATGTTCTTCAATGCGGTGCCCAAAGAGATGGAGATATGGAAGAATATCCTGCGCTTTTTGCGCTACAAGATGACAAGCAGGCGTCGCAATCGTCCGAGTCAGTGTGAGACGGACATGTG
This sequence comes from Drosophila watanabei, assembly GCA_008042575.1. NCBI lineage: Eukaryota > Metazoa > Arthropoda > Insecta > Diptera > Drosophilidae > Drosophila > Drosophila watanabei. The sequence goes on from VNJS01015698.1 coordinate 74,875, forward strand.
GCTGAAGTCGCACAAGGAGAACGGGATCCTGCCCAAGATCTCGCGTTATCGTTTGCCCTTCAAGGCGATTGTGGAGCAGCCGCTGAAGGATATCCTCGGTGGGTACAGGGAATCCCTTTGCAAATGCTTAAAATTCTCAATAAAAAAATCCCTTGCAGTCAGCGAACTCTGCGTGGACAACTGCCTGGGCTGGTTCCCGCTTATACAGATGCACACCTCGCTCAAGGGCTCCAAGGACAGTGCCCAGAACTGTGACTACTTTGCCATGTCGGCGGTGAAGAATTCGATAGCCGAGTACAAGTCCAGGAATGAGCCAGAGTCCTGGAGCCTGCATCCCACGAACAACGCCTTCCTCATGTCCGTTCTCCGGCTCGTCGAGAACATACACAATCCGAACAAGGCCTTCCTCATCCTCTACTATGTGTCCAACTACGCGCGCGACGGTGCTGACCAGGTGGAGGCCTCCTACGAGTGCTGGAAGTTCATGCAGGAGAAGGGCGACCTTATCACCGACAAGGAGCACATGGCCAAGGTGAGGCGACGCTATCCCATCCAGAAGACGCAACACCTGCTGCATGTGTACGGCCTGACCGACGAGAAGCTCCTGAACCAAGTGGAGAACCCCAGCGAGCTGATCAACAGCCTGTACCACCATGAGCTCATCCTCAAGTCCACAAAGGTGGACATTAATGCCCTGGTCGGCGAGATAGCCAAGCTGCACGGCCTCTGTCTGGACACCATACAGTTTCGGTTGCTCCAAAAGTGGCTATCGGTCACCATGGAGCCGGCGGACAATACAATGTTGGAGGAGACCTTCATGGAGGAGGCGGAGGCGCATCCGAGCGGAGCGGATGCTGGCGCTGGCGTCCAGAATGCCAGCGAGAATGTGAACAGAGCTTTCTACATCCTTTCCAGCTGGCCCAAGGCGGATGCCGTCAAGTTCCTGGTCGGCCTGATCTTCAAGGGCGGGTAAGAAACTATAAATAAACAGAGATTCGATGAAGCTAATGAGAGCATATTCTTAGCTCCATGAATACCTCGACGCAGCTGCAGATGTACGAGTGCTACTCGAAGCTCAACGACGGCAGCAACTCCTTCACCAGCACCATCAACCAGAAGCAGTTCATCAGCATCAAGTGCGTCAACGATTTGAAGACACTCGGCTACAAGTCGAACCTTGAGAAGTTCGCCGGCGAGCAGTGCAACAAGATTGACATTCTCAAGATGATCTGGCAGCGCAACGCCCAGAATCCCCTCTCCCTGGAGGTGATGGCCAACATCTGTCTCGGCTTCGACGTGCACCTGCCCAAGATCTGGAACGGCATCCTCAAGCGCATGATCATGTTCAATATGGTGCGCGAGCTGAACGCCCTGCTGGATGTGCTTAGCTGCCGGCCTCATCTCCTCCATCTCGACGGTCTGGCCCTGGCCTGGGACTATGTGCTGTGTCATCCGCTGAAGAACGCCGTGCAGACACGCTCCTTTGCCCAGGAGGAGCTGCTGCACAAGACCCTTCTGCGCCTGCAGGGCTGCCCGGTGGTCCATGCCTTGAATCTGGTTCAGTTCGCCGAGTACTGTGTCGTCATTCATCGCCCCCACATGGCCGCCGCCATTCTCAGCTTTTGCGAGAGTTTGGAGGAGAGGAAGAAGATCAAAGCGGTAAGATCCTAAGATCCTTTTTTAGATCCTTGCTTATTTCCCCTGCTTCCAGCTGATACATTCCCGTCCCGTGGATAATCTGCGGCAGCAGATCTTGGATCTGGAAGACGCCGGCCTGCTGCCGGTGGTGCTCAACTTTGCCCTGAAGGAATTGAGTCTTTAAATGGGAAGATTGTCATATTTTTAGATTGTTTACACTTTAGTTGTATAAATAAATGAAGTTATAAATGGAAGGAGTACTATTTATTATAAATTTATGTATCTTATGGCTTAAAAATTGCAAGAATTCTTCTTTGGAGAACTTATAGCTGTTCCGGTTTCTTTTTTCTAACTTTCTCCGAATTCCTTTCCCTTAATTTGGTAAACATTTTATTTTTAGTTCCAAATTAATAGGCTTGTAAAATAATTAATTATGAATGCTTATCAATGAAACTCTTATTCATAATCTCCCCGATCAATCATCTCAAAATGACCCAGATTTAAAAGGTGTTAATCGGAAGGCATTAGCTTACGCTATCTCGGGGGATCCAGTGACCAAAAATATTAGCAATGCTTGCGGTGACGTCATATGTTGTATGTATTTATATGTACCACAGCAGCACAGTGGGCAAGATGGTAAAAATTTGCGATAAAAAATTAATTAACTAATTTAAAAATATAAGTAAGAAAGAAAAACAATAATAACAAGAAAGGAAGCTAACTTCGGCCTGCCGATTTTATTATTTTAAAATTAATGAATTTCAATTCTATTTCATTTTTAAAGTAACATGCAAAGTAAAATGTAATTTACCTCCACATTTACCGATCGTTAATCCTGCTAGGGTATACAAATAATAAATAAATAATTAGACAATAAATAAGACAGTCTTAGATTCAGTCAAATTTATTTATTAGGTATTTAAAACATAAACAAATTTGTATTTAAGAATATGGTAGCAAAATCTGCTTTAGTGCTACTTTTTATTTCTTTAAAACTTTCTTTAGATTATTAAAATATTGAATATTAAAATCTTAAGTATTTGATAATAAAATAATAAATATATCTTTCTTGTAAGATTTTTTGTATCTTTTAGATAATCTATGTCTTTATATATAATATAAGAAATAATACAAAAGTTTACAAAATAATATGATAACATTTTATAACTTTTAATAAGCAAATAAATGGAAATTAAATCAATGATTCAATTTAAGTAGACAGCTATTGTAGTTGCTCTTGACAGGATAGTTAAGACTATTGCTATAGTTAAACATTTTAACTCCCACGCTCTGATGCCACCCACTGTGACCAGGAATCAGCTGTTTAGGCAACCAGCTGATATTCCACCTAGTCAGAGTCTGCTACACACACAAAAAACGAAAAAGTTTTACAAATAAGTTAAAAATTCAATAAAAACCAAAATGTTGCGTTCCTTGTTGGGGGTACAAAAGTGCTGGGCCTTGGTCCGGACCAGAAATCCCATGGAGCTGACTGCCAAGGTGGCTCCAATGACCTGGGCGCCTTTCAGGTAAGTGTCTTAGGAATAAAAGTATTCAGATAAAGAGTTCTCTTAATTATGACATGTTTGTTTACAGCTCCAGTAGGCGTCACTACTCTCCTCCCACCCACATTAGGCAGTCGGCGGTGGCCAATGAGTCTGGCACCATGGCGCAGAGTAAGTGAGAGGGAACTTTAAGGAAATGTATATTTTACCAGCTTCCCTTTGCAGTCAAGGAGGAGATGATGACGCGGTTGGGCCTGGAGCCCGGCTACAACCCTCTGCCCAAGTCCCGGGAGCATCTGCTGAAGTATCAACCGAAGTTGGAGGATCTGCCGGCACGCGCCATGCAGGATTCCTTCACCTCGGCCATTATCCCTTTGAGCACGGACCGCACGCTGCAGGACAAGTATGTGACCTATCTGGGCAGCGTGCGAATGGGCAGGCTCCTGGAGGATATGGATATGTTTGCTGGTAAATCATTGATTTCCTTTTACCACTTTTCAGAATCTCTTCAAAGCTTTAAATATTTCGTTGAATAATATTAAATTTCTTTCTTAGCTTGGTGCTGTCACAAGCACGTGAAGTTGCCCAATTTGCCGGAGGGAGTCCATCTTCCCTACACCTTTGTGACCATCCTGGTGGACCGCATTGACTTCACCAACGTGCTGGCATCCGGCACTCAAGATATCCGCCTGTCCGGTCACGTCTCCTGGGTGGGCACCAGCTCCATTGAGGTAGTTGTTTGGCTGGAGCAGCTCGTCGGCGGCAGCTATCAAAAGCTTACCCGTGCCCTATTCCTGATGGCGGCCAGAAATGCCACTAATACGTCTGCAGCTCCTGTTAATCCCATAAAGCCGGCCAACGAGGAAGAAAAGGAGATCCTGGCGGGTGGGGCTGGCAGGAAGAAGCAACGCCAGATACTCTGCGCCCAATCGGTGTTCAAGGTGGAGCCCAACGACCCCGAGCAGACGCTGATGTACGAGCTGTACAAGCGGACCACGCCGAGCAACACCTTGGAGCTGAACAAGCGGATTCTGCCGCCGAACTGCCGCTGGATGGAGGACTCCTACCAGATGAGCACGATTCCCTCGTTTCCGGAGCATAGGAATCACCACAATCGGGTCTTTGGCGGCTTCCTCATGCGCAGTGCCCTGGAGATTAGCTGGGCGGCCGCCTTCCTCTACTGCAAGACGCGGCCCAAGCTGGAGCACATCTCGGACATCAGTTTCGAGAAGCCGGTCGGCGTCGATAGCTTCATCAAGATGACGGCCTATGTGGTCTACACCAAGCTCAACTATGTGCAAATCATGACCGTGGCCGATGTGCTGGACACGCATACGGGCAACCAGGTGACCACCAACACTTTCTACTACACCTTCTCTGCTCCGGATACGGTCACGGAGGTGCTGCCACGATCCTATCACGAGACCATGTGGTACATCCAGGGACGTCGCAAGTTCGAGGCCAGCATGGGTCTAAAATAGGTCTAAAGTTGGATGTTATATGTGTGTTTTCTTTTCCCAAATGATAATTATGCGAGGCTATGGAATGAGAATTATGATATTACAACAGTTTTGTGTTTAAAAAATAATAATAAAATTAATAGATAACTTGAAAAGCAATAAAAATAGGCAGCAAATAAAAGTTAAATATGTTGTCCTACTTTAAAGCATTTATAATAATTTGTAGCTAAAAAACTATGAAATAATACCTTCCCCGAACCGAAAATAAATGCAAATTAGAAAACGAAAGGAGTTCATTCAATGGAGAACTGATTTTTAGACCAATTAAGTCGTTTTAGATCAGGTATTTGGCCGAAAAAGATGCGTAGAATTATATTGCCATAGCATGGGGTTCTTAAAATGTATAATTTTTACAGGAAAACTGATGTAAGAACACGAACTTAGATAATAACATACAAATTAATATCTAAATAATAAATGATATACTTCTCGAGACATGTATCAATATAAATATTGAAGTTTTTCTACCGATTAACACATTATTTGGAATAAATTCACTATGAGGAGGTTTCCTTATATTTTCGTTACTTAAGATATATTTTTTAAGACTCTAACATAAGTTGAATTTTATAATCAAACATGCTGGAAGTTTAATGTATTTTTTGAAGTTAGCTTTCCACTTTTTAACCCAGAGAAATAGTCTATTCTTTTGCGTTTTCTGGTTTCAAAACGGAACTGGATGGACTATTTTTAAATGGTACACTTTATACCCGACACTCCTCCGTTTTCTTAACTAAAATGCAGCGGTTTTTATCTGGGGTCCAAAGGGGCACGAAATCCTTGACGTTCTGGTACTGTAGGTGAGTGTCAAGTATCGGTTCTTATAGCTTAATGCCAGCTCCCCCACAGACGCTGCCACATGGGATCCAAGGAGCCGACAAAATCCGAAACCATGGCTGAAAGTAACTATAATCTGATGGTGACACCTACAACATCTACTGCATCCAGTTCTCCTCTCTCTCCCAGTCAAAGAGAAGATGATGCTGAGCCTGGGCCTGGAGCCTGGCTACAACCTGCAGCCAAAGTCCCGAGAGCATCTGCTCCAGTACCAGCCCAAGGTGGAGGAGCTGCCGTCGCGGGCCATGCAGGACTCCTTCAGCTCGGCCATCATTCCCTTGAGTACGGACCGCCTGATGCAGGACAAGTACATGAACTACTACGGCCACGTGCGCATGGGCAGGCTCATGGAGGACATGGATCTGTTTGCGGGTAGGATGAACCTCCAAGTTAATCACCAATCGATCCTTAAACAATCCCCCTTAGCCTGGTGCTGTCATCGGCACCTGAGTGTGCCCAATCTGCCGGAGGGAGTGTACCTGCCCTACACCTTCGTCACCATCCTGGTGGATAACATTGACTTTGCCGGGAAGCCCACACTTGGCACCCAGGACATCCGGCTGTCCGGCCACGTCTCCTGGGTGGGCTCCAGCTCCTTGGAGGTTGTGGTGTGGCTGGAGCAGGTAATCGATGGTGAAATCAATCCGGTCACTCGTGCCCTGTTCCTGATGGGAGCCAGAAATGCCACCAATACAGCTGCGGCTCCGGTCAATCCCATCGAGCCGGCCAATGAGCAGGAGCAGGTGATCCTGGCGGGCGGTGCCGAGAGAAAGCGGCAGCGCCAGGACTTGACGCGCAGGACCGGTCAGTTCCAGCCCACGGATGAGGAGATAGTGATCATATCCGAGCTGCACGAGCGGACCTCGTCCAGAGACACTTTGGAGCTGAATAAACGCATCCTGCCGACGAACTGCCGCTGGATGGGGGACTCCTTCCAGACGAGCACCACAACATCGTTTCCGGAGCATCGGAACCACCACAACCGGGTCTTTGGAGGCTACCTAATGCGCAAGGCCATGGAAATCAGCTGGGCAGCCGTCTTCCTCTACAGCAAGAGTCGTCCCTTTCTGAAGCAAATCTCCCACATTGCCTTCCAGAAACCGGTGCCCGTGGACAGCCTCATCAAGCTGACGGCCTACGTGGTGTACACCTGGCGCAATTACCTCCAGATCCGGACGGTGTGCGATGTGATCGACAAGGACACCGGCAACCAGGTGACCACAAACACTTTTAACTTCACCTTTGCCGTGGCCGACGACGTCGTGGTGCCGGAAGTGCTGCCAAGGTCCTTCCACGAAACCATCTGGTACACCGACGGACGGCGGAGGTTCGAAGGCAGCGGAGTTTTCAAGGAACAGAATATGGACTGCCATTAGTTTGGAAATTGCTAATGTCTTTCACTATACTTACCAACTACTAAATTAATATACATATATATACAAATCGGGAGCTTGTTTGAATGTGACAGAACTGATCTTAGCTCCATGATCACAAATACTGACCTCGGATAGGTTTTGTTTGGCGAATTTTTCCACAGGTTATTTTTTTGATACAATCTAAGCAAACCCTTGCGAGCGAGCTCATCTGTAATACCTTCGAAAGTCGTGAGATTAGATTGTAGTTTTGTTGAAAGTACACTGAAAATGTAGGTTACAACATAAGAAATGTTAGAAATTTTTGTATGAATTATTCTCATTTATAAAAATGCTTCTTACAATATTTTTAAAATGTAAGGATCAGAAAAACAGCGAAGGAAACCGTACTCCTTTTTTTTACATATATTGGAATCAGTTTCTTAGTTTCGTATTCGGATTTTAGATTTATCCGTTTTCCCTGCAGTTTCATAATCCCATAAAATATATTTAGTTTCCCAAACTAGATCTATATACTTTTCCCATTGAAAACCCAGTCCATCTCCTTGCAAATCCAAAAACAACAGCAAACTCCTACAAAATCCTCTCATTTCTCCACAAAATTTAGTTTATAACATAAAATACATCAACAATTTGTAAATTTGCGTACGAGCAGAAGGCCAAAAAAGCTATTGCTCTAATTTATAAGTTAACTTTTGTTTTTATATCAACAGTTAGCTTTAAATAAATAAATACATATAAGATTTAAGACAATTTCCATTAAAATTATAAATGAAGAATATTTGATACAAGTAGGCATTTAAAATTCCCTTTTGCATCTTTATTTAAATACATATTTAAGATTATTTATTTTATTCTCATTATTATTATTATTCTCAATATTAAAATGCTTCTTACATTATATTTTAAAATTTAAGTTGTAGATCAGAAAAACAGTGAAATAAACAATGCACTTTTTTACATATATTGGAATCTGTGCTTCAGTTTTATTTACTTTAGATATAAGATTTAAGACAAATTCCATTAAAATTAAAAAAATTGAATATTTGGTACAAGTAGGCATTTAAAATTCCACCTGCATTTTAATTTAAATACAATATTTGTTCGAATATGTTAGGTTTTGTAAACACTTTTTCAATAAATTGTTTTTCTTTTTGTAAATAAAATATAACTAATTAATTATGGCTCAAAGGTTAATCAGTTTTTAAACAGGTTCTCCCTGTTTTTCTCTGTGGAGGTAGCGATTCTCTCGGCCAAACTATCATCCAAGGGGACACGTGCTCAGTTGATGGCGAGAGGCATGTAACGTCGTCGTCGGAAGAACACGCTCTGCTCGGCGATTCTCCTCGGTTCCCAGTGTCATTCTCTCGAGCGCCGTCCAAGTGCCAGCCAGCTCTCGGTGCCAATGCGTTCGATCTGAACCGTATTACGTATTAGGAATTCTCCTTGGCCAGGAAATTCTAGTCAAGATGCATCGTATGGTGGCCTGTGGACTGGGAAGATTGCTGGCGAGGAGCAGCAGGCCCAGCCCCAGGAGGAAATGGCTTCTAAACAAAAGGTGCTGCGCCGCTATGCCCACCAGGACTTTTGCCCACAGCAAGGAGCCAAAAGTGACCTCTGACCACTGCTCCGGCACGCTGGAAGAGGGTGAGTATGGTCTTCATCCTCGCTCAAAATGTGCAAGGTTCAAGTCCCTCGTTCAACCCACAGTGATCCAGATAATTCAGGAGCAATCTGGCGTTGACGTTGGCTACCACACGATACCCAAGTCGCGGGACCACCTGCTGAAGCACCAGCCCAAGCCCGAGGATCTGCCGCCGAGGACAATGCTCGACTCCCACACGACGGTCCTGTTGCCGCTGAGCGCCAGTGAGCTGATCCGCGAGCGATATGTGAACCACCTCGGACGGGTGAGACTGGGCCGTATCATGGAGGAGCTGGACATGTTCGCCGTGTGGATATGCCATCGTCATGTCAAGCTGCCGGCCCTGCCCAAGGGAGTGCCGCTGCCGTACACGTTCGTCACCCTGCTGGTGGACAAGGTGGAGTTCAAGAACCTGGAGCGGTTGCAGGTCAACCAGGACATCCAGATCAGTGGCCACGTCTCGTGGACGGGCCGCAGCTCCATGGAGATCATCATATACGTCCGGCAGCTGGCCCACGGCGAGTACATTGATGTGACAAAGGCCATATTTGTGATGGTGGCCAGAAATGCCACCAATACGGGTGCGGCGCCCATAAATCCCCTCCGGGTGGGCGATGAGACGGAGACACTGATCCAACAGCAGGCGGAGAAGCGTCAGAAGATGCGCCGGATATCGGCCCAGGACTCTGTGTTCAATTCCCCGCCCCGGGAGCACGAACAGACCATCATGTACGAGATCCTCAAGAGGACGACGCCGCTGAACGGAATGGATCTTAACAAGCGCGTGTTGCCGCCGAAATGCCGCTGGATGGAGGACTCCCTGCAGACGACGATGATTGCCCCGTTCCCGGAGAACCGGAATGCCCAGAACACCATCTTCGGCGGCTACCTGATGCGCCAGGCGGTCGAGATAAGCTTCATTATGGCCAGCATCTACCTGGGCGACCGTCCCATCCTCAAGTGCATCTCGGACATCAGCTTCATGCATCCCGTGAATGTGAACACCTTCCTCCAGCTGACCGCCCACGTCGTCTACACCGCACAGAACTACGTCCAACTGATGACCGTCGCCCAGGTGTGGGACCTCAAGAGCGTCGACAAGGTCCAGACCACCAATGTCTTCTATCTCACGTACCGGGCGGACAAGGTGCTGGACGAGGTGCTGCCGCGCTCCTACCGCGAGATGCTCTGGCACATCCACGGCCGGAGGAAACTGTTGGCGGCCCTCAACCTGCAGCCCGAGTACCCCGATCCGCTGCCTGTGAACAAGGAACAGAAAATAAGCACGTAGCTCTGACAATTTCGTCGAAATTTCAAGTGATTTCCCCTATTTATGTGGCATCAAATGATGTCCGAATAAAGTTGCTCGATGGAAGGATCAGACTTTAGTTCCCGTTTTGTAAGATTTATTTTACAAATTCTGTTTCTGTCTAACCAGCAGCGTTGAATGGGCTCGCTTCTGCTTGTACAAAGTGTTTAGAAATCCTTAAACTGAAGTTGCTTTCACCATTCCCGCTTAGAAGCGCATGCGGTGAGGGTATTGGGAGGAGTGCAGGGCGAACATGTTCTGCAAGTACTTGGCAAAGAACTTGCCCTCCGGGTGGGCCTTGATCACCTTCAGTAGGGCGGCGTCCACCTCCTTCTGGTCCTTCTTGCGCTGCTCGTTGGGCACGAAGCGCTCCTTCTTGGCCGCAAAGATATCGGCCTCGCCGCTCTTCTTGTCCTTCTTGGCCTTGAGGCGACGGAAATAGGCGTCGTTCAGGTGCTCCGGCACCTTGAAGGCTCCCAGATCCACCTTCGACGAGGTGCCAATGACGTAGCGCTGCGAGACGCGACGCAGGGGGCACGAGTTGAGGGCGAAGGGTCCGGTGACCAGGAGCAGTCCCGAAGCGAGCACCTTCAGCAGAACGACACGCTTGCCCTGGTGGCGACCAGCCAGCAGGATCAACACAGTGCCGGGCTTCAGGTTGCGGCGCGTGTTGCGCTTGTGCTCGCTGAAGTTGGCCTTCGAGGGGCGCTTCTTCACGAAGGTCTTGGTGGGGTAGGTGGCCTTGGACTTGTTCAGGTAAACGGTACGCTCACCGCCGTTCTTGGGGCCGCCGATCTTCTTCACCTTCTTGATGGGCACCTTCACCTTCTCCACCACGGGGCTCTTCTTGTCCTTCAGGCGGTACAGGGCACGACGCTTGTACATCTGCAAAGGCGGAAAACGATTAGTAATTGTTTTTAGGGGGGAATTTGATTATTTATCAAGTTATTGTGGTGTTTTTTTGTTCAGAAAATCCATAATCTGCACTTTGCTTATTGAAAGCATTCAGAGTGGTGCATGGAAATATCATCATAGTTATTTTTTTATATAGAATATAGAGTTTAAAACCAGAATAGTTAAAAGGAAACCATAACAGATTACTTTTTTGATCGTATTCCTTAGTTTAAGGCTCTATAACTTTGTTAATTTAATGAATTCAAATCAGAAAATCCATAATCTGCACTTTGCTTATGAAAAGCATTCAGAGTGGTGCATGGAAATATCATCATAATTATACTTTTATTTAGAATTTAGAGATTAAAACGAGAATAGATAAAAAGCATCCATTACAGATTACTTTTTATATCGTATTCTTTAGTTTTAGGCTCTACAATTTTGTTATTTTATTTAATTTAAATCAGAAAATCCATAATCTGCACTTTGCTTATTGAAAGCATTCAGAGTGGTGCATGGAAATATCATCATTTTCGCACATATTTACGGACAAGGTGTAAGAGCCCAAAACCAAGCCGTTTTTAACGATTCAACAGGTTATATTATTAGTATTTTCCGATCAGAAGATAATCCTGGTGGCAAGCCATAAGTAAACCACGCCGCTTTTGTCACTTTCCGCTGGAGGTGGAGGCGTCACACCGCCAGAAGATCTGTTGCCACGATGTCTTGAGTGATATTTACCTGCGCCTTGGAGTAACGCAGGATGCCGCCCTTCAGGTAGGAGTTGACCGGGTGCTTCTTGCCCTTTTTGGCCGATTTGGCCACCTTTTTAGCTTTCTCGACGGGTGCCATTGTGGAAACACGTGTACACAGCACAAAAAATTATGGAAAAGGAAGGTTATGTTCGAAAGAGCTGGCACTTCATCGATGGCACTATCGATAGCTAGGCTCCAGCGATAGTTCGGCGGCTATCGCAATTATATAGAGATGGTAGCTAGTCGTGAACGTTGAACTATTATCAGACAATTGTACATTTTGGTGAATAATAGATGCATTTTTTGTTGTTATTTTGTTATTGTTTAGAATTGTAAGAAACAAATTACTCCGCTAATTAATTTAAAACATCAAATGTTAAAGTCTAATTATTAGGAATTCGTTTTGATTAATTAAAGTTTATTACTAAAGCTAGGACCATAACCGTAAAAATAATGAAAGTATGACTTTATTTTCGTTGTTTCCTAATGCGATGTTATCGATAGGGTCACAATCGATTTCACGACATCTCTATTGTTTAGTCTAACAGAACGTTAGTGCTACTTGTCTAGGTTCTGATTATCAAAGATCATTAACAAATGGAATATACAAAAACATCATTTATTTGATACGGTTAACATCATTTATTTAATACAATTATAAAGAATTTAAATATTGGTTTCAAATGAAGTTTAGTTGGGTCATAAACCAGCAAGGTAAATATCGATAGAAATATTAATGGGCGCGTTCAACGGAATCACGATATACATCGTGAATCGTAAAATCACAGTTTACTAAATATTATATTTTAACAATTTATTTATCTAAGGTTTTAAAATACTGTGTTGCAATTAATATATTTTAAATAATTAAGATTTTTATTTAATCAATGCTTAAAGGCTCCCATATTACAACTAAATGGGATATGTTCAAGTTCAGTCGTTATTTTAATAATCAAAGAAACTTTCACAAAGTGATCTACCTTTGGAAACTTTATAATAAAAATGTACCTTGAACTACCTTGTATTCCAAAAATGTCCATACACTTTCTCTATATATCTTAATAATTACCCAACCCAAAAAAACAGCCAAATTTTTTATATTTACCATTTAATAATACTTCTTTTTTCCATTTATTTTGTTGTAATGTGTGTACAATGATTTAAATCACGAGTTTTAGTTGCATTCAAACAACTTGTGTTGCATCATCTCCCTTTCCCTTACACAATGATCCATTATTTCGCTTAAGAATGATTCTTGTTGGACGCCTAATGGTGAATCTAATTACAGGTTCTTGTAAAAATCGAATAAATTAAAATGAGTAATGTACAAGAATGAATTCATTTCATAATAATCCTAAATAACTAATCGATAAGATAATAACCTCAACCGAAGGTATGGTAAAAATGAAGCTCGATAATGAATGAATAAAATTAGATATTTATACAATAATTGAGATTGTGTTTGATGTGTTGTGTTCGTTTGCAAATATTTAACTAACTCGTCGCTAAATACAATGTAAAATTTGCTAGTTGTTAAAAATTAATGAAATCTCATCTCAGTGTTGTGGCAGTCGACGGGCATTTTTTGTAGAAAAACTTAGTTCTTAGTATCCGCACTTCCGCTTCCGCTTTCGTTTCACCTCTCGCTTATTTGTCAATTGGCTCTTACTAAAGGTTAGACTAAGCTTAAAAATTCTGTATCTTTTCCCTAGGTTTTGTTTTGTTACTCTGCCAGGCAATTGAACACATTGATCTCTGTCGCTTAAATATTAATTGTTGATTCGACCCTCCGTGTTTTAAAAGTTACAAAAAACTATTGCACAAAGATTTGAAATGTTGTTGAAGATCAGGTGGTGAGTTGTACACGAATATTTACAGCAAACTCTTGGGTTTTGTTTTATTTATTTACATTTGTCCGTGTGCACAGGATTTGGGGTTTTGGGATCTGGGGAGTATGGAAATTGTGGTTCGTACTCACATTTTGGTGGAGTGGAGAGTCAGCGTCAGCGGCTGCCATTGGACTGGACTGAACTGGACTGCAAAACTGCACACACAACACAAACAATAAATAAATAAATAAAACAGGCTCAGGTTTGTTGTAAATATTCATTGAAAAGCTGCCTGCCAGCTTTTGGTGCAACAAAAACTGGCAAGCGCATTTTTATTCAATTTTACAGACAAAAGATCGTTTCTGTTTGCACATTCTGATCATCAGCAACTGGTCTGGTTTAGTTTTTCGAATAGAATCTTGTCAAATTTCAATTGTTTTTATGCTCTGCGTTAGTTCTCTGCTCTCACATCTATCTTTCTATCTTTAACTTCCGTACATCTTGCTAAATGTTGCATCATAATTCGGAGCAAAGTCCGCCGCGCTTCAATTGGAGTTTTGATATTATTTTGGTTTTTGGGTGTTGTCTCAACGCTGGTTTCGCTTTAAACTTAGGTTTTTAGGTGGTATTAACATAAGCATGAATTTCGTTTTTACAATATCTTTTGTTTTTAATAAATAGAGTATAATATTATTTAACAAAAAAGAAGAAAGAAGCTATTGTATAAAATAATCACTCATTTTGGAACGAACTAAATCTCAATGCCTTCCAATGAATGATTGATTTTCGTGATAATTAATTAATAACAAAATGTACTTTTTTTTGAGGGCGGAAATTGAGTTCGCTTTTTGTTTGTTTTTTGTTGTTTTTAAGTTTTTGTTATACAGAGAAAAAATCTACTAGACACACACACTACAATATTGTGGTTTTCATCATCATATCGTTTTTGTTTAATGTTTAATGTTATTATTATTATTGTTAAGAGTTCTTAGTCAATATAGGCGGCGAATTATATAGTTGTTACTTTTACTGTGTTGTTTTTTGGGATTTTTCTTTTTTGAGCGCGGCTAAAATTACTGATTAATCTGAATCTGACCTTGTTTTTGTGGCTTGATTGGATGTTCAGCTTATCTTTTAGGTTTTTGTACTTTTTTTTTATAGATTTTCGTTTTTTATAGTTTTTTGTGATTTTTTCTTGCTTGAATTTTACACAACTGATATATAAGAGCGGAACAAACACGGAGAACATAAAGATTTTACAAAACTAATTTTGTCCCTATGGAAAATATAAATGTTCTTTTTTGTCGTTTTCTGATGATTTTTAGTGGTTTTTTTTAACGGTCTCTCTCACGCAAAAAATTGCTGTCCCATTCCAGAGGTTTTGGGGTTTGGTTCGCAATTCTCAAATCGTGTTCTCTCTCTCACTGATCTCGAATAATATGATCCGGAACGGCATCAATCTTTTGTATGATGGTCCGCAGCATTATTTTCTTGTGTTTTATATATTTTTTTTTTTGCTCTCTTGGTAGCTTTTTGTTGGATTTTTTTCTTTCACGTATTTTTTTGTCTGCCGCAAAAATAAATCGAAAAAATTGAGGGCGCTCGCTCCTCAGAAAACGCGGCGAAAGGGGATCGATCGATCGCACCCGCATTTCAATAGTTTCTTAAATGTTAGAACCAGCGCTAATACACGTACGTGTAATTATGATGCACTTTAGCAAAATATACACACACATACACTGCTACCTACACTCTACACACGAGCACACGGATCGTCGTGCTCGCACGGACACACACACTCGATGGTGATGATGTAGATCTCCTGCTCCTGCAAGTCCTGCCACCCATCATCCTCCTCCTCCTTCTGCTGCTTCTCATGCTCATGTGTCTCTCGTTTTCGGGGGATATGTTTTGACAACTCTCCGGGAGACGGGATGATGGGCGATCAATCGGAGCTTTTGGTGTGTGCCGCGCGGCCTTCTGGCTGTTGGTTCCTTCTTGTCCGCTGCTCCAGTTCCAGCTGTGGTCCCTGCTGCTGCTGCTGCTGCTGTTGGCTTACTGCTGGATACTAACATTGTTCGAAAATTGGAATTATGGGTGAAGTGGGCCAATCCTCTTCCTCCTCGGAGCTAATACTCTCGGTCCTGCAAAGGAGGAATTCAAGTGTTAATTAATTCAGTTGTATTTAAAATAAAATAATATTCCGAATATAAGTTTATTTGTTAGCATTTTGCAAGTTATTTTTGGCAAATGTTTTGTTTTAATTCAAAGCCGAGACTTGACCTCGAGAGTCTGGAGAATGTTCTCAATAAAATAATGTATAAACTTAATCAAAAAGTTTAGTCATTTGCAGACTGATAATGAAAACTAACAATAAGAAACTAGCATTAAATTATAAATAGATAGAGTTTCCTGTTTACTATTTAGTGTTTTATTATTCAATTCTTTAGATAATATTTATAGATTTTTGCTCGCTAGTGAAACTTTACTAATATTCTAAACAATTTCCCATTTCCCCTATTTTATTTTCAAGTTATTTTAGGTCATTTTTCAACCTGTTAACAACCTTGGGCAATAAATTAAACGAGTTCAAGTTGAAGGTCCCCCAAAAAACCACTCGTAATTAGCGAAAAAGCTGCAAAATCAGCTGATAAATTTGCAAAAAAAAAGAAGAATAAATGAAACCTTTGCTCAGGTGCAACTCCGCCAAATGGTGCATTGAACTCGCTAAAGTTTTTATGACTAAGCCACAAGAACATTGATAATAGCGATAAGATAGCAACTAAAAGAAAGCTAGAGAACAAACATGAAAATATAAAAATAGAAATTCATTTCAATGACATTGAACAGGCGGCTGCAGCCGTCTAAGTTCAATGTGAGAATTCAAGGACGGCCAACAGCTGTTGTGATGGCTAAGTGTTACCTATAGATATAGGTAGGTCTCCTCTTAATAAACAAATACCTAGCGGATATATATATAAGTACATACTCCTGCCGCAACCCTCGGAGCGGTCTATGTGCGTGCCGAACGATAAGATTGTTGTTGCCGAAAAGGCAGGCAGCGAAAATAAAAAACAAATAGGTATATAAACCCACACATATAGCCGTGTTTTTTATACGAAAAGTGGGCGAGCCAGCCAGCCAGCCAGCCAGCCAGTCTCATGACAATTGTGTTGTTGTTGTTGCTGCTGCCGCCGCTGATAATGGAATCGCTAATATTCTAGAAACTTGTTTACGCCAAAAAACGTTCAGATCGTCATCGACACATTTGCCTTACATACCCAGATTATATATGTGCCTACGAAAGCCACTAAAAATAAATCAGGAATCCAGAGATCCGCCAGCTTTCATAGGGAATTTAATGAACATGAGTTTAACTTTCATTGGGGAAATCTATTTTTGAGGTTTTCTCTCTTTAAAACTTATTAGTTTTATTCCTTCTTTCAGTTACTAAATTGCTTTAATATCCCCTGACTTTACTTGCTCTATATTTCTATCAGTAATCTATAATCTATTTCGTAGACTTTAAGATAACTCACCTCGAACGCAGGCCATCGTCGAGGGCATTGGAGATGCCTTCCTCAATGGTGGGCAGGTCGGAGGAGAAGCGATTGATGGGGCGCAGGACGCGCAGCGTGCGACTGGACAGCTTCCAGACAAGCCGCTGCTTGTAGGGCGCCTTGTTCTGCCCGTTGTAGTGGGACAGAATGCCCGACACAATGCTAAAGCCGCAGGTGAAAACGCGATCGGGAATCTGTCCAAAGAAATTAGCATTAAGATTCAATCTCTTCGAGAGATTCCCCGTAGAACTCACCCTCATGTACTGCTGCAGGAAGAGAATGTACTCAAAGACATGCTTCAGCTCCGGACTGCCGCGCGTGTACGATTCCTTGATGTGAAAGTCCAGATGCAGGCAGATGAGCACCAGGGCCAACGTCGAGGGTGTAATCACGGTGGTCTTCACGTCGCACAGCAGGATCTCCAGGCGATTCTCCAGCTCCTCCAGCTTGATCAGCTGCTGGTAGAACTTGAAGAAGTCACCGCCAATCTCCTTGGCCAAGTTGCGGAAGAGGGCGTAGTAGATGCGCAGGTAGCTCACGGATGTGATCGGTGCATGGCCCATCTGGACGCCCAGCTTGTTGGCAATCACGCCGGCCATCCGTTCCAGATCGCCAGCGGTACAACCGCACTAAGGGAAGAAATAACAACAAAAACAATAAATACACAAAACCTCCGCAGAGTTAGAGATAGAGAAAACCCACCTGAGATATGGTAACCAAATCCTCGGCGGGTATGGGCTTCAGATCCAGCTGCTTGATGGCCAAATGGAACGAGGCAACGCTCATGCAGGCCATGTGCTTGGGCTTGACGGCCATGCGGTCCAGGAAACGGTCCACCAGGCTCATGGCCGAGAACAGGACGTCGGAGGGCAGCTCATACCACATCTTCAGGCAGCGCAGAACGTAGGCGGAGCCATCTCGTCCGCCGGCGGTCACCTCGCGCTACGGGAGAGAGAGAAAAAGACAAGGAGGTTAGTTGAGAGTTCTAATCGAAATATATTTACTTTTATTTTGTCACTTGACTAGATTCAGGCAACAAAACTCACCCTCGACTCCTTGGGCAGCAGCAGCACCGTGTGGAACTTGTCCTGCAGGGCATCGTACTCCTTGAGCGTCTCGTACAGCTCGTCCGAGGTGAGGGCGTGCAGTTGATCCTCCAGTTTCTTTGATGGCGACGGCTCATTGTTGTTGTTGTTGTTGCTGGCAGCAACGCCTCCGACGGCACCTGCCACCTCGCCGCTATCCAGATCCTCGAGATGTTGTTGTTGTTGTTCGTACTTTTGATAGTCCAAGCCAGCAGCACCCGGTGTCCCATACCGGCCCTCGTCCGCAATCCTCATCCAATCAGTTGGCATCTCTGCATTGTGGTTAATGCCATTGGCCAGGAGCTTGCCGCCACCATTGGTAGGACCACCACCAGTCGTAGTAGGAGTTGCAACACCGGTTACTCCAGCTCCAGTTAGAGAGGCAGCAGCAGCAGCAACGGCAGCCGCCTGGGCCGAAGTCGAGGGCTGCTCGTCATCGACCAGAATGGCATTGATGCTGTTGGCGTCCATTGCGGAGTGGTGGAGTAGTTGTCCGTGTCCGTGTACGATGTTGTTGTTGGTGGCGTTCTCCTGGTGGTCCTGGTGGTGCGGCAAGTCGAGTCCTGGCATAACCGACGACGACATCGATGTCCTCTGCTGCATCAACTGCTCCTGCTGCCGCGCCGCCTGCTGCAAGTGGCAATAGTAGGCGATGTCCTGCTCCCGTTGGTGGTGGTGGTATTGCTGGTACTGGTATTGCTCCGCGTATTGCTGTTGCAGCCGCAACTGTTCCTGTTGCTGATGCAGAGAGCTCTCCAACTCCAACTCCAACTCACAATCAACTTCGGCGGCGTATTCGTCGGCGGCAGCAGAGTAGCGTACAGGGACAGACATTGTGAGGGCTGGCCTAGTACCTGTTGTATTTTTATATTTTGGTTGCAAATTGGAAATACGTTTTAGACACACAACACTTTCGTCAACTCGAGAGTTGCAAAAAGAGTCGTTAAATTGCAAAAATTTGAAGAAAAACTAGGCCAAAATAACTCTCGCTGGGAGGAGAAGTGGAAAGGAGCAGAACTCAACCTTTCGTTCTCGCTATCCTAGCGCCAAATTGTTTGATTTTATTTTCAGCTAACACACAGATCTCAGAGACTTGCCTTTAGGGCCGATATCAGCGAGTCTCAACGGGGAGGGAAACTCTCAATCTACAGCTCAAGATCTGTGCGGGTTAATTACAGAGAAAAACACCTTGCACTTCGGGGAACAACTCTTGGAGTCTCTTTCCTCGATAGAAGTGCCACCGAAAATAAAACAGATCTGTTTGCTACTTGTTATGCACACACTGGTCGCAGAACTCAGGGATCCTTGTCCCTGGCTGGTTGCAATTCGAAATACTAACAGCAGTTCAGTGACCTTAATGCAATTCTTTTCAACGATTGGCAAACAGCAAACAAACAAAACGAACCCTCGACAATGGTTAACAGAGACGAGGACTTGTTGCGGGCAGTGTACCAAAGGACAAGATCAACGATTTATCAAGGCTTTAGCTATCACTCGTTGTTGCTTATGGCTTGTCTGGCGTACTCTGATCTTGCAATCGTCGTCACTCGCTCGAATATTTAGTGAAAAATATATATTTATTCAGAAATTCGGTAAACCAAATGTGAATTTCTGTGCAAAGCGCTAAAAAGTGCGGTTTATTATGTGTTCGCTCAGTGCTTTTCACGATAATAAACTCTTGCGCTAAGCTAATTTTATAGTGTATTGCTTTGAATCTCGCCTTGTGCTTAATTCAAATGTTAAAAACTTACGAGCTGCAAAGGGTTTGTGAAATTAAAATATTATTACAGTGTTTCAAAATAAAAGTCAATGGAATGAGTGAGTGTGGCATGCAAATTAATTCAGTAATAATTATGTGCAAGTGCGTTGCACTCCGCCTTGTTGTTTTCCTTTCGAAATATTTCGTGTTCAATGCGTTTAACGAACTTTGTTTGCCGAGCTTACAGTGGGATAAAACTTATCAAAACAGTGGAACAAAAATATTGTATTTTGAACAGAAATCGACCTCAAGCGACGGCGTGTTGTGACACATTTTTATTCAAATCGCGGGGACGGACACAAGGTTACAAGTCGAGGGGGGAATCGATGTGGGGCCTCAAGGCAAACCACGTAAATAGATCAAGAAATATATATGAACGGGCATTGAAAGACATCAAAAGAATCATACAGCAAACGCAGTTTGTATCTTAATTATATGCCAAGATATAGTGACCTCGCAAAATCAAGGCTTCCAGGGGAATAATTTCGGATATTATTTTATAAAGGCTCTACAAAGCCTCTTAAAGCATTTTTCTACACTTTTCTCTCCCTAAAAAATAGCAAACAATCTTTAAAAGGGGTAAACAACGCCCCGCTAGAGTGCTTCTATATCTCTTCACACTTCCGCCACACCAGAAAGTTGTGTGTGTTCCCGATTAATAAAACTTGAACAAATGAAAAGCACAAATCTACAATATAAACACTTGAGCAAACGGACGCCGCTGCCGCCATATTGTGCTAGTTTATAATTTGAACGAAATGGAGAGCGCTGGAAGATGGGAAATTAAAGATGATGGTGGTGGCTTTCTCCTCCTCTCGCGGAATAACCAAAACAGAAACTTCAGATAGTGTAAACAATTGGTTGATAGATGACATAAACTAAGCAAACCCAAACAACAAATCCCGAAGCACTCCAAGAGGAACTAGGAAATGGCCCTACAATTGCCTCCAGATGGTGCTGCCTTAAGATTCCAAGTAGCTGACAGTGATGAGGGATCGTGCTCCTAATTATAGATGCAACAAGGAAATGAAATTGTGGATTTACTTGGGAGTTCAAGGAATCAATGTAGGCGCCAAAGGTTTACTCATTATTTCGCCTTCAAGTCATCGCAGTCATCATCCTCAATCTGCATACAAAAATAACCCCAGTTGAGGGGTAGTTTAAAGCGTTTAACCTGCTTCATGGCCAACCAGATACAAGCAAGGCTGCTTATTAGCAAAACAAACAGCTGCTAAAAGCAACTAAGCTACTACATTGACTGAATATTATAGCAAATGAGGTGAGAAACACAAAAATGCAGTGCAAGGTAAATTTTTAAAACTCAATAAAGCCTTAGAAGCTTTAATAAACTCAAGAGATCACTGATCATTAAGTATAAGTACTTAAAGTTTTTAAATACTCTGTAAAATCCCTCACATTTTCTTGGTGAATTCCATTTTTGAATGTTGAAATTAAAGCCCCATTTTGATGACTCCGACTCTTTTTTTTTGTATCATAATCAGGTCAAAGAAACATACCGACCGCGCCCTGAATCATCTTTCAATATGTGATTCAGATGCGGGGCCATTTATGTGACGCACTGGGCAGTGAATTACTAAATATTATTACTAAATATTCCCTCAGAAAAGACTTCCGTTTCTTGTGGTTGATTCTATTTATAAAGCCAGTGATCAAAACAACCAATAACAATAACCAATCGAAACTAGCTTTGGGCCAGCAGCAATTCAAGGTCGCCCGCCGCCCACCAGAAACGAGTTTCAAGGGGCTGAGGGGGGAATATCCAAGAGACTTCAAAGCTGCTGAGTAAGCATGAAACAAGGTACAAGAGATCGCAGCTTAAAGCGCTTGAAAAATAAAGCAGAAAAAGCTTCTGGTTCCGAAAAAAAAAAAAACAACAGTGATAACGGTAAGGCCACGGAGCAAGCTCGGTTAAAGTTCAACTTTTACGCTCTGCTAAAGACCATAAATACAATGACCAAAAGCATAACAATGAGAATAATATGTTGAAAGCGCGTCTGTGTGCACTGGAAGAAATAAGTATGAGGTAATGGAAAGTGGGTTTTAAAAGGGGGATATGAAAGATATTCCTCTCTGATCTCTGATCTGATGATGAATTCATATCTAATCATATTTAATCTAATTCGAACTCTGTATTTTATGAGCCTGATAAGCTTATCTCGCATATATTTTGTTGTTATCAAGTGGGCTTGGCCAATATTAAAGATTAGATGATAGAACCCTAACATCTGATGATTGTTTTTCTCCGTTTCGGAAAAGTAACAGATTGTTTTTCTGCTTTTTCTGGGCGTACCGAAAGCAGAACAAAGGTGGCTATAATTATAGCGGGAATTGCTCACCCAAAACTAAGAAATAAGCAAAGCAAAAGACCGAAAAAAAAACTTGTAGCTAGACAAAATGTTATCGCACTTTTGATCTTAGCCAAGGTTTTTCAGCTCGACTGCAGTTGGAAGCACAAAGATATATGCGTACGTACATGTCTTAAATCATTTCGAGTATGTAAATAGCTTCGGAATTTCTCAACTGAATTATTTCGAATTCGAAACTGTTGTTGTTTTCAGTTGTCGAGTTGTTTTTTTAGTTGTTGAATTGAGTCTCTGTGTTGTTTTTCTTTTTTGGCGCGCGCTCTCGCTCTCTGCTGACGCAAAGCACGTACGCACACAAATACTATCTGTGTGTGTGTGCCAAGAGCTATAGCCATATTTTTTACTGTAAAAAATTTCACTTTTTGCCTATTTTCGTAACAGGCGGAAGGCGGCGGCGGGCGTCAGGCGTGGCCGAGACAGGTGTGAAATATTTTGGTAGCTTCTCTTTGTCTTTAACTAGGTAACAACATCGCTCAAGCAAACCCCTCAACTGCAATTGAAAGTTTAGGTTTAAGGTGTGGTTAAGTCAAAAAACATAGCCCGAGATGCAGTTCCAAAACGAAAGTGAGTCCGTCCATCCGGATCGTAAACAAAGAGTGCCACTAAAAGCTAAATGTTTTCCCTAGACAACATATGATTTTATGACGGACAGACAGACAGCCAGAGAAAGAGAGAGGAAGAGCAATTGCTTTTAATTTTTACGCTTTGCCTTTTATTTTTTTCCGAACAACCAACCGATCGACAAGCGACGAACGGAACGGTTTGTTCATTTATCATCGTCATCGACTGATTTTCGTCGGCGATGAAGGTCAACAAATGACAGACAAAGAGACGGAAAGAGAGAGAGAGAGAGTGTGCAGGAGAGAGATCGGGAAGAAAGAGTGGCGGAGAAGCCAAGCTTTTTATGGAAGAAATGGAAACGTGACTGGAGCCAGGCTTCCAATGGGTGAAATATGGAAGAACGAACGAGTTCTAGATTGCTTTCAAAGAAAACAAGATCCAAAAATAAAAACATATTTTTTTATTGAAGAGTAAATGAATTTATATAGTATAGTATTGCATTTATATACGAAAATGGAGAAAGTTTTCTGTAGCTCCATCAGCTCACTACTCGGATCTCTATATTATCATCTGTACCAAAGGCTTCTCATTAGAAAACTAGTTTTAATTTAAGAGTAATTGCAGTTTTTGGCGCCAAAAGATATTTCCCACCCTTTAGACTGTCAGTTATTTACAAGAAATTTTTCCTTTCTTCACCACACAAAATTTCTTTCTTTGTAATATCCCGGAAGAAAACAACCTGAACGAACCACCTCGGAAAAGGTGTTGTCAACCCCTAACGAACTCTTCGATTTGTTCATGTGTTTTCAAAGGAGGTGCAAATAACTTTGACTTTGCCGTGGGTTATAATTAACGTAAACGTAAATGGGAATTATTGCCCAGCCAGTTTTTCAGCTTTCTACGTACGTACAGGGGTGGCTTAGATCCGAAGCAACCCCCAAAAAGCCTTAAATTCCACCCCGCTGACAGGACCGAGTTTCACAATTTAAATAGTGACCTAGCAGCACACAAGTGGAGCGGGGGGAAGGGAAGCAGTATAATGGAAAGATCGAGCGCAGGCGCAGCAGCTGCTGCTGCAGTGGCATGTGCTGCCAAAAGATACGACGAAATTTATCTCCCGGTATCCCAAACGGACAAAAGATAATACGACGTCTCTCGGAGCATTGTCAAAAAAAGCAAGGAAAAGAAAACAAACCTTAAAGCGGAAACAACAATAGAGAGAGGAAGAGACTCGACCCATTTGGTAATCCTCCCGTCGCCCTCTCTTTCTCTCTCTCGTATCAGGCGATCGACCTTTGCCGAGCCCGTTTCGCCTTATTTTAGTTTTAAAATTCATGAGTTAAGTAGGCTCGGAAATCATCACTATCAGTCTATCGGCCGTCTCGTCTATCTGTCAATGGACTTCGGTGGTGATTTGCATTATCAACCGATCGATCGTGTGACTGCAAATAATGGCAGTGCACTCCGGCCCCCTCGAAGTACTATCAACGGAAATGCAGTAAAAGAATTTCCCTGACGTAAAGTGAACGTGACCGAAAGCCAGAGAGTCACTGAAAACAAACGAGGCGAGGAGCGTGCCCAAATGGGTGATAAGCGTGTGCTAATCACACGGAACACTGTCGTAGTTCAAAGTCCCAAAAGAATTAACAAAAGGCAGGAGAGAGAGAGAGAGACGAAGACGTAACATAAACTACTTGCAGATTGTAAGTGCTACCATTGGTTCGAGAGAAAATGTAGTGACTCAGGCTCTCTTGAGAGAGAATTTAAAGTCACAAAGCAAAAGGTAACCATATATAGTAGTTCATAAACCTTTTAAAATAATTCAGTCTTTAGTAAATAACATTAATTTTAAGCTGCGGAAATCTATGCATAATTCCTTCGACATAAATATCCAAGCTATTAGATTTATCAGAGTTTGTGTTATCGCATTGCCTTTTTTACAGGTTGCTTCTAGGACTGACATTTAGGTAAGTGCATTCCCAATGTTGACTATGACATATAGCGTTGGGATTTGTCACGTTATCTCTGTTGATGAGGACATTTCGTAACATTCCATGACGTAAGCACGAGGCTCGATAAAGCAATTCGATCTTATCGCCACAAAACCCATAGAAATGCCACCAGAGAAAAAGGCAGCTGCAGTGCAAAAACGACGAGAGCAGCTGCACTCGGGAATATTGGAATTTTTCGTCACCTTTCATAAAATTGAATTAGACACAAAAAAAAAAAACAAAAACCCAAAAGGGGTGGGACTCGAAAAGTCGATGGCTTGGCACGAGCTGAAAATTGGGGGGAATTACCAGGAAGCAGGGTTGAAATCGGTGCAGTTGAGTGCTTTTCCTGGGTGGCTTCCCTGGCTTCGATTCACTGTGAATCACAGGAGGGGATCCGATTCGGATTCGGGATGGTCAGCTGTTGTCAAGTGAGCGAGTGTTTCGGGCATTGAATTTCACATTTGGACTTCGGCGTCTTTTTTTGCAGACACAGCAATTTCATGGCAGACTGAAATCCAAGTAAACAGGTAGAAAGCAGACGACTTCTCAGCCAAGGCGCCTTCCTACCGCCAATAGACGACAGATGGAGTTTTGGCTATATAAACAAATCATTTTTTGTTTACTTTAAAAACTCCATATTTAAGTTGCAAGACAATAAAAGCCTAAATTTTTACACATTGAAAAAATTATAAGAAAGTAAATAATTAACAAACGAAATAAGCTCAACCCTAATTATCATTAAAATGGTAACAAGAAGCAAGTGGTGATTAGAAGGACAATGCCCACCTACGGGTTAAAGGCAAACAGTCCGCCCTCATCTCTTTCATCGCCTTATTCTTCATCCGCCACAAAAGTTAGGTAGAAAATAGAAGATGGGGACCAAAGAGGAACCTTTTTTACATGTAAACAAGTGTGAAGAGGAATAAATAAAACAACGGTACCAAGAGGCGTGATGGTGATGAAGAAGCCGCAGAAAACACCCACACACAGACGATATCACCAGCATTTGCATTGGTATGCGTGCGTGGGGGTCGTTTTGTGACATGTATTTATTTTACTTTTTTGGAGGCTATGGAAAATATGAAAATCAACAAATTAAGCAATTTATTGTGTGTGTTTGCAGCTTTTTCGGTTTCTACGGCTGCGCAACAAATTGAAATCAACAAATATGACCCAGAAAACAAAATAAAAAAAAGCTGAAGGTGAAATCAAGCAGAGGAGAAAAAGCGGAAAAAACGCACAAAGACGGAATGCAATAACAAGCCGATGCTCGCAACACTTGTCAAGTGCGTTTAACAAAAACCAGTTGCTTCCGAAATCTACCAAAGATTTTTGAAATAAAAACAAGCAGTTTCAATTTTTACTTTGTATTTCATTTTGTTTTTTGGCTGACGCAATTTCAAGCCCGCGCACGCACACTCGTACAGGCTGGCTGCCTTGGTGTGTGTACGTGTGTGAATATGAAGCAAAATCCAAATGGGAACACAACACACTCGCAAGCCTTTGTTTGCAGTTTGACTGTGTGTGTGAGCAGTGGAACGCTGGTAGAGGAACACTGACTGATTGTGGGGAGAACAACAAAAGGGGCGGGGGAGGGAGGTAGTAAAACAATTGACGTGAATTGGAAATAAAACAAATATATGTATATGTATGCAAAGAGGGGAGGCAGCCAATACAGAATATCTTTTCTAGTCAAAATAAAACAAGTTGCCAAACAAAGGCAAAGTAATATGCACATATTTACATGTTGATGCGATGTTGTACTGTACTGCTTGCATAAAAAGCACAGCCCCACACACGCACACACACCAAGGCTGGCAGCATAGTTCCCCTCGCAGTCCCCGTCTCGCTCGCTCCTAAGCAACGACCTATGAATAGCGGACCCCAAAACCCACTCTCTCAGTCACTCACACACACACATACACACGACACACCAGCCAAACAGCTGGGAAACGAACTGAGAGTGGAACAAACACGTAAATCGTAAGTATATAACGAATTCTGTATGTATGCCTCGTATATTCTCTTTATTTTCCATCATTTCGCTTGGCAAACAAACAAAAATCATCTGATTAAGCAAAGCCTTGGCTCTTCCTTTTTGCAATTTATCGACATTTTCGCCCGTTATTAACACGAAAATTATTGGTGCAACTTACGTTATTACAGCCATTTTGTTGTTTTTGTGTTGCGCAGGAATGTTGAGATGAACTTTAGTTTATTGGCGAATTTTGGCTTCTGATATTGCACTTGAGAATAAGTATAAAATTTCTGGCAGCTTGGTCTTTCTCGTTGCTGTCGAGTTGTTGTTGTTTAGTCCGCTAAGCTACGTTAACTAATTTGTACTGCTGTTGTTGTTTCTTTTTTTAATTTGTTGTATCACAATTGGAAATCTCTCGCTTCAGTTTTTTCGATCGATTTTTCCCACACACCAGTTAAAAAGTGGTTGGGACTTTTCTCCATCAGCTGCGCATCTTAGCTCTGTTTCTGCGTTGTGGTCATTTAATCGCGCTTTAACTAGGCTTTGTACATTTCGGATAGCATTAATCCGCGTTCAATTCTACAAATTTCTATTTCTACGCAGACACACACAAATATACATATAAACGCTCGCGCTCGGTCTAGAAACGGTACTTTCTTGTTTTGTTGTTATTTTTGAAATGATTGTAGTCCGAAGCAGCGTTGCCAGTTTAGCCATTTGCCCGCTATATCTGGTAAGCTAGCAGCTAGCGGGAAATATAGTGTTTTTCCAAACAAAATTGGCGTCATTCTAGCTGTTTTTTTAGAGACTTGCAGATTTTCTCCTCCGTTGCCGCTGGTCACACCACACTATTCGTGTGCCTTCACTGTTGCCAGATTCGCTTTTTTCCCGTCAAATTCCGGCTTTTTATTTTGTTTATATGCTTTTTTTTCCCCGATTTTTTTGTTACATGATCCACAAATACTGATTCATTAACGCAACTAATTGCTACTTTTAACTTTGCTTTACTGGAAGTAAGCGAAAAAATTAAAACATGCAATTTATAAATTATTTGAAAATATATTTGACGAATTTGGTCTGACAACGGCGGATTCTCTTTCTCCACACAACATGTTCGAAGCCCGCTAGGAAATTTGACACAACACACAACATGTTGGTTGTTACACTCAACTCACATCATACTTGCATTCGACATTTTTCTAGTTTAATTTACTGTAATTATCCCGATTTACATGTTAATCCTAAGTGCTAAAATCATTAAGAGTACCTTTGGAGAGATATCCAGTCGAGTGACTAGGAACTAGGCTAAGCTAAAAACCTGAATGAGCCAAGATTCAAACCTGTGAAGGTTTAACCGGAGATAAGCGCGTAAAAAGGAGAAACTTTAGCTATTATTTAAATGTTTATAACAACAGACGGAAGCTGCTAAAAGTTCTTTGATCTATTCTAAGTTTTTCCTTTCCTTCCTGCATATTTCACCATAGATGCCAAGACTAAAAAAAAAAAACTATACAGATCTACAATGACAAACATACACACGCACGCACATTTATATTTACATTTTTATCAACTGAAATTTTCGATAGTGATTCAATGACGCTGCGTCTTATTGATATGGAAATTACGCAGCCAGCAAGATTCGAAAATAACGGCTACAAGTGCACTTTCCCGGCGAAAGGGAAATCCATTCCATTATTCCTGTTGCCAAGCGAATTTTTTACTAAACTTTGAGTGGGAGAGGAATGGCTGGGGTAGGGGGTGGGGCGAGCTATTTCAGGGCCCCTCCACTCACACACACACACGAATACAGCGAACTTCTAGAAATTGTCGACAACAACCTGTGACACATACACACATACACACACGCAATATGAATGAATTTGTGCATCTGGAATTTTCGTATTAGGCTTTGTATGCCTCAAAAGGGTTTATGGTACAAACTTATCAGTTAACCAAGCTATTTTAAGTCTTGATTTCCCTAAATTTAGGCATTCCATCAGCAAGTTTCGTTTATTTCGTCACACACTCACTCACACATACACGCGCCACACACACTGATATGTGTGGAAAAAAACGCGTGGCGACTGATTTGTAAGTCGGAAAACAAGTTCGTTTTACGCATTGAACAACTCACGAAATTGATGTTTAGTGATTTTAAATAGACCGGGTCACTTACCCGGATGCCTCTGCGTTTTGATCAGTATCTGCTTTCTTTTCTTTCTTGTGCCAAAAAATATATAAACTTATTCTCAAATTTGAATTCGAGAACTGACTAGCGATGTGAAAACATCGATGTCACTTCCGATAGTATCGATATTTTTAAAACGATACATCGATTTTTTTCCAACATCGATGTTTTCACTAAGAGCTTTAAATTTTTGAAAATTCTTAAAGTTTTTTAAACCTAAAAGCGATACAGATTAACAGATTTGGTGCTTTAATTGAACTCCGCCAGTACTTCGAGTAACTAAATACTTCTAAAACAACAGATCCGCTGCAGTACTGGAAGGTATATTTTTGTGTATATGCTTTTGTTTTTAAGACAAAAGAAATGGTTAATATATCAGATAAAAGTTCTTTGATAATTTAATTTATAATTTAATTAATTTAATAAATATAATGCTAAAACAAGGAATTTATGGAAACTTACCTCTTAAATACGACGTTTTCAGCGATATATCGATGTTGAAAACATTGGTTGTGTGACATATCGCTACTATTTATTCGATTACTTTATTCGAATTTCGGTTCTTATCGGAAAATGTAATATACGAGCAGTAAACTTTAAATTGGAAATCGTTAAAATTTAAATAACAAATAAGTACAAATTGGATTTAGCTGAAACAGCAAAATAGTTCACGTATACTAAAAAATTTGATCATGTTCAGTGCGGCCAGGGCTGCAAGGTACTGGTATTTCTGCACCAAAACGCGTTAGTACCTTCTGGGAACGGGCAACAAAAAAAGAAAAAAGAAGGCAAATCGGGTGGAAAACGGGAAAACCTGCGGAAAATTGTGTTCTTTGCGTTTGCCGAGAAGCTACCACAAACCAGACGATGAAACTTGTGGAGAAAACAGTGAAAATAACGCTCGCAAGCTGATAAAGCGAAGGAAACTTTGTAGTTTCCTGCTCTCTGTGTGTGTGTGTGAGTGGTGAGCAGTGCGAGTGTGTTGGTGAGCAAGGAAGAAGAAGGAGGAGGAGGAAAAGGCGGAGCAGCGGCGGAGAGAAGAGACTTTTCGCAAGGAACAGCAGCAGCAGAAATTACGCCAACTTAGTGGGAGTTCGGAGATTAGCTGCGCGTCCGCATTCTGCGTGTGTGTGTGTGCAGCAGCAGCAGCAGCACCCCCCAAGCCCACGCACACACTCAGGCGTCGCTATCGGCCGTTTGTTTTGTGCTCAGATTCGCGTGCCGTCTTTGTTTGGTGCTTTTTCGCCTTTCGTCGTCGGCGGTTTTCCGGCCCCCTCGTGTGTGTGCTCCTCCCCTCCTCCACCCCTCTCTCTCAGTGCTCTTTGGGCTCCTCGTCGGCTTCGTTTTGTGGCCCTCATCCGGTTACGGTTTAGCGGTTTACGGTCACGGATACGGCTCGTCCGAGTCCGGACGCAGCAGCTCCGGCGGCGGGGAGGTCAGCAACAACACCGCAGTGGATGCTCATGCAGGCGGCCTGGGCCTGGCCCAGGACTTTGGCATGGGCGGCGGTCCGGGGGCGGGTCCGCCCACCCACATGTACGGCGCCGTAGCCCCGCAGGACAGTAAGTACTTATTTCGAAATCGAAATTCGAAATCTTTTCGGGGTTTTCTGGCGGGCAACACACATATGCGCCATAAGGGGAAATTTAACAGGGAAAGGAAATTTAAGGGGATATTTAACACTTTATATTTTCCGGTTTTTATTTTTATTTTTATATGAGAGCAAATCCTGCGAAATTGTTATTTCAAAACTTGTTTTAAAATATTTTATGGAAGCTAAAAATCAAAAAGATCACTAAAAAGGAAAGTTTGCAAAAGAGGATCTCGATTCACTCGTAGTTTTCGCTACTTTCGAACGAAAGCGAAAGCCTGAGAAGGCTTCGCAGAGTCCCTTTGTGACTAATTTGCATTTAATAAATACTTTTTTGGCTTTAAAGAACTTAAAGTTTTCATTTAATTTAACCCAAAAACAATAATAAATATAACAAACTAACTTGATAAATAGTAAAACGTTAAAAACCATGTAATAAAGTTCCATTTTGTATTGAATTTCCTCCCCCGATCTTCCCCCATCTAAATAACTTTCCTTTCGTCGCAGTTATTGTCCGGGACATGGTGCAAATGCCGCCGCCGCCGCCCTCGAACGCGCCCACTTCGGCGGACGCCTGCCTGAGTATTGTCCATTCGCTGATGTGCCACCGGCAGGGCGGCGAGAGCGAGGGATTCGCCAAGCGGGCCATCGAGTCGCTGGTGAAGAAGCTGAAGGAGAAGCGCGACGAACTGGACTCGCTGATCACGGCCATCACCACGAACGGAGCGCATCCCAGCAAGTGCGTGACCATTCAGCGCACGCTCGACGGACGCCTGCAGGTGAGGTAAATGGACGCTCGTCTCTTATCGGAGATCGTCCGTGCTGCTATTTCCGGTTGTCTGATAGCGCTACTCTCTCTCTCTATTTACTTGTGGGAAAGCGTACGATTATCTTTCCGTTTCACTCTTCACACAGGTCGCCGGTCGCAAGGGCTTTCCGCACGTGATCTACGCGAGGATCTGGCGCTGGCCGGACCTGCACAAGAACGAGCTGAAGCACGTCAAGTACTGTGCCTTCGCCTTCGATCTCAAGTGCGACTCGGTGTGCGTGAATCCCTACCACTACGAGCGCGTCGTCTCGCCGGGCATTGATCTGTCCGGCCTCAGCCTGCAGTCGGGACCCAGTCGCCTCGTAAAGGACGAGTACTCGGCCGGACCGCTTGTCGGTGGCATGGACATCGATGGCAATGACATCGGCACCATACAGCACCATCCCACGCAGATGGTGGGTCCCGGCGGCTACGGTTATCCACAGGGACCCGCAGAATATGGTAAATAATTGATTTGCATACCAGAATTCTTCATTTGATTCTTGATTCTTGATAAGTTATTAGATTTTTCTGTTTATTATTATATTTTGTTGTCTTTTGTTAATCTTTTGTTTCTATTTGTTTGTCGTTTTGTTTGGTTTTGACTATTAGTTGGCGATCCCTTGAGTGCAATGTTTCCCAGCGGCCGCACAATACCAAAAATTGAGCCGCAGGATGGGGTTGTGGGTTCGCGCAGTTCTTGGATGGGGCCACCGCCACCACGGCTTGGCCAGGCTCCGCAGCAGCAGCAGCAGCAGCAGCAATCCCAGCAGCAACAACCCCCGCCAAACCCTCAACAGCAGCAGCAGCAAACCCAATCCCAAGCCCAGGCTGCAGCACATCCGCTCTGTAAGGGGTTTATTTTTTGTTTCTTTATATTCTTTGGGCTCCTTTAGTTCACATTTGATCACGTTTTTTTCCTTTAGTTTCTCATCCTTGCTTTTATGCTTCGTTTACAGCCGTACCTCATGGCATGCCGAGTATGCCTGGCCCCATGAATCCTGTAATGGCGCCCCCACCTCCGCCCCAACAGCAGCAGCAGCAGGCTCAGAACCCCCAAGGCAATGGGGTGCACCATGCCCAGGCTAATTCGCCCACAGATCCCGCCACCGCCTTGGCCATGCAGCAGCAACAGCAGCAGCAGCAGCAGCAACAACAGCAGCAGCAGCAGGCGGGTGGCGTGCCGAATGGAACGGTTAATAGCAGCAGTGGAGCCGCTGGCGCCGGACAGTACTACGGCCAACCGCCGCCAGGCAGTCAGATGCAAGGGGGAGGAGGCGGAGGCTCTGTTCCGCCCCCTGTGCATGCTCAGCAGAACGGCTACGTGTCACAGGCGGGACCTGCCGGCGGCGCTGCGACCGTAGGAGGCTTTGGCGCTACTCCAACAACAGGCCAGCAGCAGCAACAGCCGCCGACTGGAGTGCAGGCCAATGCGGGCTCTGCTGGCGGTGTATCGGCTCAATCGGGCGGGGGAGGTGGTGCCGCGGGAACCTGGACAGGTCCCAATACACTCACCTACACGCAGTCCATGCAGCCACCCGATCCGCGATCTCTGCCAGGGGGATTCTGTGAGTTTTCACTTTGAATTAGTAGCCACTCCATCCTGATAACTCTCCTCCTCTTTTGCAGGGAACTCCACGCTCTCGGGTGACCTGGCTTCGCCGCAACAAACGCCGCCGCAGCAGCAGCAGCCGCAGCAGCAGCAACAACAGCAATCGCAGCAGCAGCAGCAGCAACAGCCACGTCTCCTTTCACGCCAACCGCCGCCGGAATACTGGTGCTCCATCGCATACTTTGAACTGGACACACAGGTGGGCGAGACCTTCAAGGTGCCATCGGCGAAACCGAATGTCATTATCGATGGCTACGTGGATCCTTCCGGCGGCAACCGCTTCTGTCTGGGCGCCCTCAGCAACGTTCATCGCACCGAGCAATCGGAGCGAGCCAGGTGGGGATTCTACTCGATATTTATCACAGAAAAATTGAGTAATAGTTCATTATTTTTAGGCTGCACATTGGCAAGGGCGTGCAGTTGGATCTGCGGGGCGAGGGCGACGTTTGGCTGCGCTGTTTAAGCGACAACTCGGTGTTCGTACAAAGCTATTATCTGGATCGCGAGGCGGGTCGCACGCCTGGCGATGCCGTGCACAAGATTTATCCGGCGGCGTGCATCAAGGTGGGAGTTTAAATATAAAGCTAACCAACTCGATTACAAACTCTGTGTTTCAGGTGTTCGATCTGCGGCAGTGCCACCAGCAGATGCACTCTCTGGCCACCAATGCCCAGGCAGCGGCCGCAGCCCAGGCAGCAGCCGTCGCAGGCGTGGCCAATCAGCAGATGGGAGGCGGCGGCGGTGGCGGTGGGAGAAGTGAGTAAGAGTCCAGGATATAATTACAAGAACTAATTTATGATCTCTCATTTCCAGGCATCACAGCAGCCGCTGGGATTGGCGTGGACGATCTGCGTCGGCTTTGCATACTGCGGCTGAGCTTCGTCAAGGGCTGGGGACCTGACTATCCGCGGCAGTCGATCAAGGAGACGCCCTGCTGGATCGAGGTGCATCTGCATCGCGCCCTCCAGCTGCTCGACGAGGTCCTCCACGCCATGCCCATCGATGGACCGCGAGCGGCGGCCTAATCTAAGTTAAGGACTCAGTTAAAGGCAGCTTTCCGGTCTTCATTTGCACGTTTATACATTTTGTTTGCCTTTGATTATTTAATAATAATGATGATGATTTTTATAAAAAATTAAAAATTGAACTTAAGTACGCAGCTAAGCATCTAGTTTTATGTACAATATATATTTAAATATACACACTAACCCCGCACACAGCGACTATTGACAAGGGGGCAAAAGTGCTCATTTGTTGCCCATTTCCTGCCACGCGAAAATCACCACCAGAAACATACACACCAGAAACACAGCATTGCAACAATCATCCCAGCCAGCGGGCGAAACAAAACAAAACAGAAACAATTAAGAAAACATCGATGCACACATTAAAATACATACATATGATGTAAAATGCAAACGTACATACATAAGGCAAAAAGCAAAACAAGTAGTTGTAATGTAAGTGTAATAAACAGAGCATAAACGAAGGAGTGTGTGGGTTCTTTTTTTTTTAATTAAATCTGGAATCTGTAGGAGAGATTTTAAAGCATGATTGGGCCATGAATTTCAATATCAGAGACGCAGGAGAGATTTCTTTCGGATCAGAACTAAAGCTATTGCTTGGATTATTAGCTTTTAATGACAAAAAGACCTCTGAAAGGCGTTTCTTACTTTTAAAACTAAAAAATTTAAAGA
Source organism: Drosophila watanabei (assembly GCA_008042575.1). NCBI lineage: Eukaryota > Metazoa > Arthropoda > Insecta > Diptera > Drosophilidae > Drosophila > Drosophila watanabei. The sequence goes on from VNJS01015698.1 coordinate 109,397, forward strand.
ATAAAAAACATATTTTACAAATCGTAAAGTAAAAATCAAATATAACATTTTATTACCTTAAATACTTCCCCATAAAAACGAATAATAAACAAGAAAGGCAGCTAACTTCGGCACGCCGAAGTTGGTATACCCTTGCAGGTTCCAATTGTATGAAATAATAAAAAATAATATGAATTACTTTCGTATTCATACAATTTTTACAGTTTTACATTTTTGTTACATTTTTTAACACATTACCTCCACATTTACCGATCGTTTGTATGGCAGCTATATGATATAGTCGTCCGATTCTTATGAAATTTACAACAAAATTCTAAAAAAATATGAAATACTTGTATCTACAAGTAGAAGAAATTATGTTGAAAACTTAAGAAGTTATAATTTTTTTTCTAAAAATTTCCTGACTGTTCCTATGGCAGCTATATGTTATAGTAGTCCGATTTTAATAAAATTAAATTCGAAAATCTAAAACAATATATAAAGCTAATAACCGAGAGTTGGTCAAGATATGTTCAAAAACAGTGAAATTAAAATTTTTTTCTTAAAATTCACGGATCGTTTGTATGGCAGCTATATGATTTAGTTGACCGATCCGGCTCGTTCCGACATATATACGAGTAAGAGTATACAGAAGACTATCTGCAACGATTCATTCAGATAGCTTCAAAACTGAGGGACTAGAAGGAAGAATAAAAAACATATTTTACAATTTGAAAAGGTAAAAATCTAATATAACATTTTATTACCTTAAATAATTCCCCATAAAAACGAATAAAAAACACTACAATTAAAAACAAATGATATTTCAGTCCCTTAATAGCATCCAATGCGTAGTTCCACCTGCTGGTCCAACCAGCTAATCCAATCCGGCGTTATGGGGCGCTCCAAGGTGATCTCGTGGAAGACCTCAACGCGACACGTTTCCACAAAGCGAAAGGTCTCGAAGAGGTGCAGGGAGGCGCTGTTGTCCATGTCGATTTTGGCCTGGAACTTGGCCAGTTTGAGCTGATCCTGGGACTGGGCGTACTTCAGCATGAGCAGCATGGCCTCGCGTCCGTATCTCTTGCCCCTGGCAGCTGGCTCGGCAATCATGATCTCCGCCTCGGCCACTTGTTGATCTTCATCCTCCGGATCTGGATGCAGAAAGAGATTTGTGTCGCCCACCATGGAGGCTATTTCGTCTTGATTCTGTGCGTAGATGTCGGCATCAAGGATAATGAATGTGAGTTTGTCGCTGTCCTCGCGCCAGCTCCTCTGCATCTCGTACTCCTCCTCCAAAGTGAGTTCCTCGGAGGCGGTCAACTGGCGCAGAGTTTCGCTGCTCATCCAGTCGTGGTATTTGGGCACATGTCGGGCTTCGTAGGGCACCAGGATGACCCTACGACCCAGCACTTTGGTTTTTTCATTCAATCTCATCTCGTGAGATACTTTTAACTCTGGAAAACTGAAACTAAACTAAAATTAGTTTATTTGTGGGGATGTTCTGGTTTCCTTCCTACACTTCCGGAATTTCTCGGTCGGTTTACTTTTCTATTTATATTTTTCAATTTTAAAATGTTCTTTAAATATTTATTTTCAATAACATTCTTAATTTCTTAGCACATTTTGTACAAGTTATTGTTTTCCTTTTCAAAAGAAGGTTAAATTCGGGAACGTCTCCATTAAAACAGCTGTTAGTGCTGCCAGACCTCGAACCATCTGGCAACGCCGCAGAAGTTAAACAAATCGCAAAGTGAATTTAACAATTTTAAAGAAAATGTCAAGTCGACATTGCCGCGCCTGCGGCAAGTACATTTTCTGCAAGAGTCCGCGAAACCTCTTTACCGATCCGGACTGCATACAGCTCCACCAGATCGAGGTCCTAACGGGAATTTACGTGAGTTTTTGGCGCTTCAGTCGCCGAGTCCAAGAGATACGTTCAGACAAGCTGATGAGTTGTCAACTGAAATTTGGTTTTCCGGCAGCTTTCGGAGGGTTCCGAGTTTGATTTCCCCGTTTGCATCTGCGGCCCGTGCGAGGTATCGCTGCGGGAGGCCATACGCTTCCGGGAACGGATCATTCTCACCCAGAAGACCCTGCAGAGCAGTCCCCGCGTTTCGGTGGATGGCTTGAATGTGAATGACAGCGAAGAAGGAGGCGAGCAGCGGTCCCAGGACACGTTGGAGCAGCAACAGCAACGGGAGGTGCTTATCCTGGAAGATATCACACAATATGAGGTTATAGAAGAACAGATATTCGACGCTGTGGAGGAAATACCCCAAGAGGAGGCGGAAAGAGCGGTTATCCCGGAGGAGGTTGAGAAGAAGGAGCAGGTAAGCCACAAGGAAGTCGAGAAAACGGTGCCTCCCAAAGCCCCCCGCCATCCCTACACATCCGTGACCTTTGCCGACAACAGCGATGCCCGCCATCAGCCCCGCGTGCAATGGGACAAGCTCACCGAGGAGGAAGTGGTGGCCCTGAAGCGAGAGCGCCGCAAGAGGGACTGCATCTGCGAGCAGTGCGGTCGGCACTTCTCCTGTCCCAGCAACTTCAAGGTGCACCTGCTGCGTCACACCGGTCTGAAGACCTTCGCCTGCACCCAGTGCCCGCAGAAGTTCTACACCGCCCACTTGCTGAGACGACACCTGGACATGCACTCCGGCGAGCGTCCGTATCCCTGCCAGTTCTGCGAGATGACCTTTGCCAATACCAGCGTGCGAACGCGGCACGAGCGCATGTAAGTTTGTTCTTTTATATAAATAATAAAGTTTTATTTAAAGCACTCCTCGTTCCAGTCGCCATACAAATATCAAGCCCTTTAAGTGCACCGAATGTGATAAATGCTTTGCCATGAGCGGCAAACTCCGGGAGCACATGCTCACGCATACGGGCGAGCGATCTTTTCAGTGAGTGTTACCTCCTTTGAAGTGTTATTAACCTAATAATGGTTCCATCTTCCAGCTGCGAACCCTGCAAAGCCTCCTTCGTCAGACGCTCGCATCTCTTGGCACATCTCCGTACCAAAAGCCATGCTCAGAATGCAAGTGTCCAGGAGTCAAGCTCCAAGCCACTGGATCTCGACGTTGAGACGGTGTTAACGTCTTGTATAGATCAGACATAGTATTTACATATAGATTATTTTATAATTTAATTGTATATTATTTATAAAGAAAGGAGTATCGAATTTGGTAATTAGAATCCATTAAATTCATTTAACACACATTTAAAATAGAAAACGATTAACGATTGTAAAGATCCTAAAAGATAAAAATCCTTCCAGCGAATATCCTCTAAGGGTTGCAGTCAATAATTAGTTGCTCAAAGCCAGATCTGGTGAATAAGGTGAGCTGAGGTGAGGAAGGAAATTCCTTCAAGGAATCCGGAGCCAAATCCTGAATTAAATTTTAATAAATCGATAGTCGCGGTCCTATTCGATAGCTGCGACACTTTGAAAATCGAGTGGTTTATGGTTCTGGAAATCGGGTAATCGGCAATTTATGGCTCTTCGAGTATTCGATAGTCGATAAGCAAGGTCTTGCAAATTTTTGGTAAAACAAGAAAACTGTGATTTCAACTATTATTTACGTTTACATACACCAGTTCTCAGTGCACACTACATCCGAATAGTTCCATAATAACAATATCTCTAACCAAAGTTGACTAGATCTTGTAGAGAACTCTGCCTGGCAGCCACAACTTTGCATGTGTTCATTCTCTTGTATTGTTGTTGTTGTTGCCTCCAAGGACCTTCAAGGAGTGCGTGTGCTTTGGTAGCAACTTTTGCCCTGGGATTTTGTCAAGCAAACGGGACAGAATCCATCGCGAAAGACGCAGCTAAGAGCCGACAAAGAGAGACACAAATCACAACCTAAAACCTAAATCGCGAGTGGGGAAGAGTGGGACGTGGGACGCGGTATTCGGTATTCGGCGCGGGGCTTCTGGCTTAACCAATGTGGCACTTCCAATGAGGAATCAATTGCAAGTCGTTGGATGCTCTCAGTATTGGTTATTGGCGAGATTGGCCCCCAGGCAGCTATAGTTGTTCAGTCCGAGTTATTTCCCCCGATTTAGTTTTTCGCTTCACTCTAAATGGCGGAGGCGGTAGACTCGAAGCCTTCGGTGGCTGCCTTTCCATCGGAATCCACCGCCGGACAGCAGCCGGCTTGCAAGCGGCCACGGCTTGAGGATGAGGAGCAAGAGCTCAAGGTGGCCGGCTTCTCGCTGAGTGCCATCGAGGAGATGCGTCAGACGCGGGACAATGAGCTTCAGAGCGAGCCGATGGACCAGCAGCTGCGGCAGTTTCAAGTCCTCGACGAGGTCGGCTCTGCCAGCGATGAGGCTGATGATTCAGGTGAGTTGGAAACTGGAATAGGTTGCTCGTGCAGGTCATTTTCCTTTGAATATTTAGATTTCTTTTCTATTAACTATTTTAGACATATTTTGAGGTAGAAAATTAAGATCTTTTGCATATTTTATTGTTATTTCTCTCACGCTTTGCCTTTTTACGAAGAACTTCATATAATTTATCTCCGAATACAAAAGAAAAAGGCGTGCTGTGATTTTGTTCCGATTGTTCCCTGTGTAATGCCACTTCTTTATCTCGAGAAATCACTGGCTTCTATCATTGTGCAAATACAGGAGGCTGATATATAGAGCAGCAAGCAGGCAGGCAGCCAGCCTCTAAGGCCGCGAGTTACCAGCCTCAGTTATATTTCGGATTCCTGCGGGTCAGGTGGTGGCTCTGTGTCTTGTGGCTGGCTGTCATGCGAATGATTCCAATTATCCGGCTGGATTGGCCAGCCAAGTCAGGTATAGTTCTGTAATGCAAGTGGTCACATGTTTGTTTATGCAGATTATCATGTTTACTATTACTCACCTGTCCATTTCCCTGGTTAAATATACATTATCATGTTTACAAATGTTTATTTTCCCTAACTGGAGGAGAGTTACTAAGTGGAAACCATTGTTTGGATTAAATAGAAGTCCAAAGTTACAGAATGTCCTATTTTTCTGGGAAGTTAATGGTTTATCTTTATACAAAGCCCTTAACGTTATATTTGATAGTGTTAAGGGGTAGAAAAACAAAGAGTTATTACTCCAAAGATGCTGTCTTATTGTCAGTTGATGTTTACATCAGAATCCGACCTTTAAATTTGATGCTTAACCATGATCTAAGTCCCGATTGCTTTTATTTACTTTAAAACCAGACGATGCCAGCGAGAAGTACACCGGCAAAGATGGCGAAGACGACGAGGAGGCGGCCGATGGCGAGGGCGAGGATTATGAATCTTCAGAATTCGATGACGATGAGATCGAGAACCTGCTGGACGAGAAGCTGCCCGACGAGCTGCGCGACTCCAAGCGGCCGATGTACGAACAACGTTTCAAGACTGTGCTCGAGGGTAAGTGTGCAATCCCCACTACAATCTCACAGCTAACCCTTTTCCGTACGTTTTCAGAGAAGCGGCTCAATCATTTTGAGGTACTGCCGGAGGGCTGGGTGCAAGTGACCCACAACAGTGGCATGCCGCTCTTCCTGCACCGAAAGTCGCGCGTCTGCTGCGCCTCGAGGCCTTACTTTCTGGGAACGGGCAGTGCCCGTAAGCATGCCGTTCCCTTGGGAGCCATTCCCTGCCTCAACTACCGCCGAGCTTTGGAGGAGGAATCCGAGGCGGAAAAGAAGAAGCCAGAAGAGGAGACTCCGGCGGCAGCCGGCGTGTGTCCCATAACCGGGGCCACACCAGCAGCAGCTTCAACTAAAGCCATGAATGTGGATGGAAAGGAAAACGATGGGCAGGATGTCGATATGAAGCCAGAGCCGGGCCTGACAGCTCTCATGCCGGCCGCCAAAATAGTGACTGTTAACGAGAACACGCAAAAGGAATCCATAACGCCGGACCAGTTGAACAGCTATTGCCAGAAGCTCTTCAAATTCAAGGTGATTCGGGTGCTGCGATTCCGGAGCTGGAATGCCCGCCGCAAGTTCATCAAGAATCGCAAGCACATCAAAAATATCCAAAGGCCCACGCTGCCCGACGGCACCAAGCTGATCAAGTTCCCCATTCTGGCCGCGTCCGGCGATGGCGGAGCCATGAATCCGCGCGGTCGCAAGGAGTGGATAATGAACCCGAACGGCAAGAGCTTTGTGTGCATCCTGCACGAGTATGTGCAGCATGCGCTGAAGACGCAGCCCACGTACGAGTTCAAGGAGCTGCAGAATGCGGCAACGCCCTATTCGGCCACCGTTTCGGTGAATAATCTGAAATACGGCACGGGCTATGGGACCAGCAAGAAGCAGGCCAAGTCGGAGGCGGCGCGCGAGACCCTGGAGATACTCATACCCGATGTCAAGGACAAGATAACGGGCAACAAGGACCAGAAGAGCGGCGGTGCCAAGAAGACGCAAAGCGATCTGTCTGTAAGCTCTTCTCATGTCTTATTTGATTTGCAATGCTATATGAACCCGATTTCTTAAAGGTTTTCGACGACATCCGTATTGAGGATCCGCGGGTCACCGAGTTTTGCAATAAAACCACCGAGCCGTCGCCCAATGCCATACTGCTGACGTGCCTGCAGCGCAACTACGGCAGCGATGTGCAGATCAACCAGGAGATCAATCGGACGGCGAACAACAAGAATGAGTTCACCATGACTGTGGGCAAGCACACCGCCAAGGTGGTGTGCAAGAACAAGCGCGAGGGCAAGCAGCTCGCCTCCCAGGCGATCCTTCAGGTGAGTTCTTTTATATATTATAAATTAGTTGGTAAACTTACGCTATATATTTTTTAGATCTTGCATCCGCACATCATGACCTGGGGCTCCCTGCTCCGCTTGTATGGCAACAACTCAATCAAGACCTTCAAGGAGAAGAAACTGGAGGAGCAGGAGATCACCGTGCTGCAGAGCAAGGCCGCCGTGAATCAGCCCAACTATGCCATTCTGGACAAGCTGAAGTGCGAGATGCTGAAGCTGTGCGCCAAGCAGGAGAGCGTCCTCACCAAGGGCACCTTTGTCCCGCCCAGCGACGTCGATCTGCCCACATCCTCGGGCTCCAATCTAAACAATGTCGAGCTTTAACTCTCACTCAATTCTCTCTCTCTTACGCAACGCAGCAACACGATTCATTAGTGACAATTAAGTTGATATTGGATTTGTTCTCTAGAGGCAACAACGAACTGACTTCAACACGGCCTTAATTACAGCAGCAATAGTAGCATGTCATTACTTTTCCACATATACGATATATTTTATTATAAAGTCTGTTTAAATATATAAGTAGCCCCATTTTGGGAGAAAGGTGTACGACTTTACTCAAAGCTAAATAAATTAAATACAAAATAAATGCATAACATGTTATTGTATTAAAGATAAAAGAAAGTATTTTAAACGATATTTTAACGCAGGAATATATGGAATATATGTAACTAACTGTGGCAAATCGAGATAGAACATAGTTTAAAGTTTTATTGTGGGAAATAAATATAACAAGGTTGTCAGAAATTAGGGTTTGAATTGTCTACAAAATTAATAGAATGTTTGTTCTTTTAAATATGTTATTTTTCGATATCTTCGATATAATAACATTTGTTGTTCGATGTTTCATTATAAACTTTTCTTGATGTATATACATCGCTATTTTATGCTTTTGGCTTAAAAGAACTCAATCTTATATACTTTAAAGTTTCAAACTTTAAAAGCAGCTGCATAATTTATTCGCATTTTGCGCTGAAGAAAAACAGCAATTTATCAATGTTTACGCAAATATTTGATAAGCTAATTTGGCCATAAATCTTGTCTTTATCAGGTCTGTCCGGCTGGCTTATGTTTTTTAAAGGAAATATTTTCGCAAAAACTTGTAGTTTCCCTGCAAATTTAAGATAATTAAATCAAAAACTAAGATAATTATATTATACATTTGTCAACAAGTTTAAACATAAATTGTGGGCGGTAAAAAGCGAATTTCAGATTCTATTTCGATTTGCTAGACTCTCGAGCAATTATTTATCAATGTTTATGCAAATATCTACAATTTTTGTTCAGCTAATTTCCCCGTAAATCTTTCCTAATCATTTCGCATCGTCTGCCGTGTGTGTTTTGCTGAAAAATAAACCATTGACCTTTAGCCAATTTCGGCAAAATGTTTAAAAAGCCATATAAAAATATAAAAAAAAGAATGAAATATTTACTTGGTCATTAGAGGGGGGCAGGGCAGGTGAGTAGATGTAAATATTTAAAACGCAGGCAGGAGGTGTGTGTGTGTTTGTGTGTGTCTGTGCGTGCAATTATTTAAAAGCAGATGCAGTCATAAATTATGCTACATTTTCATTTCATTCTAACGCTTCCTTTTTTTATGGCATTCCAACGAGCATGTCGCACACCGACATATTTATAGGGGGGCTCCGCAGAGAGAAAGAAAGAAAGTCCCAGAGAGAGAGAGAGCGAAAGCTGAGAGCGACGCCTGCGCAGTGGCCTGCCAGCGTTTTGCTGCGTTTTGCGCAGCAGCCCTGCTGCGAGATGCGAGCCTTCGTTCGTTCACTTGGCCAAAATCCGTATCTGTATCTTCAGTACGGATTCTTCGCGTGACGAGTACGAAACTCCGGTTGTGGTTGACGCGAATTCAACCTTATAGAGGTTCTCGTCTGCGATTTATAATTAAATCACAGTAACTCGGAACAGAAAGAGAGGAAATAAAAACCGAAAAATAAAAACAAATAAAAACAGAAACACAGAAACACAACCTCCAAGAGAGACAGGGAAAGCCCCCTAAAAAAAATAACCAACTGCAGTTTTCGAGCATCATTTTTATTGACATTCATCTTAGTCGCCTGTCCGCCTGTCGCCTGTCACTGCCCCCAAATCCCTGGTCCCCGGATAACCACCGACTAAGCCCCCGGTACCCACCCCTCCCCGTCCCCGTCGTCGTGTGTCGCGTGTTGCAAGTGCGTGGGTCCCATCAAATCACTGGATATATCAGCCGTACCGACACGCGCGCCGTTTTTGATTTTTCGCTTAGCGGCACAAAAATTGGGACTCCCCCAAAAAACGAGCAAAAAAGTAAGCAAAATCGGGGAAAAAATACGGAAGTATATATAGTACAGTGCAGATACAGCTCGTGTCTCCTCTTGGACTCTACTGTGTATATATTGTGTTTAATGCATTTCTCAGATATGTAAATTATGCCGAAATTCTATTGGAATTTTTGTCAACGCCAGAGAATCTGGTAAACAGCAGTCGTAGCAGCCGTTGGCCAGGATAACCCAGCATCGTCCTGCGAAGGAGCTGCGACCAAGACAGGTAAGCGGTAGCGCATTAGGCGCCAAGTGTCAGCGAAGAATGCTGCTGGAAAATTCAATAATCCGCCGCAGGGCGCCCAATTGTCCCTCCCCCCCCCATACACACGGACAGAGAGACGGCGACGGCGACGGCGACGGAGACGGAGTCCGGGGGCTGCCTGGCCTGCCCTGCTCTTGTCCGCCACCCAAAAAACCCGCTCAGTGCTCCTCATCCGGGCGCATACTGAATGTACATATATACACAGGCACAATATAAACGTAATTCTATGAGATTTTATTATTTAAATAAATATTTAAAGCGTCTTTGTTGTCATTATTATTTAATATTTAGCAAGGATCTGGAACAGTTTTATAAATATTATTTTTTTACTTATTTATTTATTTACTTGGTGGGTTAGAGATACATAATATTAAAAGATATCTTTAAACTAATCCGTTAAACTATGAAAGTGAATTTTCTAAATCAAAGTCACATAAGAATTTGAAACAATAGGAATAGGAATCTATATTTTAAAAATTGGTAAGCAGGTCTCCAAACATTTATTACAATTTTACAGGATCCAAATTTAGTGAAGACTTTAGACTTTTAACTGTGTTTATATCTAGAGAGATTTCAGGATTAAAAAAGTATTTAAATATTTAATAATAATTGTTTGACCGTAGTTTTCTTACTTTATATCTTTGGGGTAGGTCTCAAACTCGATTTGAGGTATAGTAATTTATTAGTAAATCATAGTGTAAATATATTCCAGTCACACTCTTCTAAACACAAAACTTCATTATTGACCTCTTGCCAATCTTTAGTTTTTAGAAAACTAGTTGAAAGCATAGTTAAAAGGTGACCAGCCTTTGTGGTCATCTTTTCTTCGAAAGATTTCGTGTGCTTTTTCGGTTTCTAAAGTATTTCAAAGTTACATCTAGCTAAAGTAAGAAGTTTTTAACTTTAGTTTAGTATTCCAAACTTAATACTAACTTAAGTTAGAAGTTTCTAACTTTAGTTTTCATATATTTTGACTTATTTCTCCCCTTATTCTTTCACAAAAAAGAGCTCTCTTTAGTTCCCTTTGATTTAAAAAAAAAAGTATTATTCAGTATACTTTTTCGCTGGGTGCATATGCATGGCACATCGGTACATACATATCGAGAATGTATTTTCGCTCGGCTCTGGCTGTAGTCTGTTGCGTCCAAAAGTAGGTTGACTTCGGTCTGGTTTTAGGGTCCGCTCTGTTTTGCGCTTTGCGCTGCGATTGGCCTTTGTTGCGCCGCAGTTTGTTGCCACCGATTGCCGCCCGATACATCCATTTAGTTTCGGTTTCAGTTTCAGTTTCGGTTCAGGTTTCGTTTTCATTTCCAGCTAATTTCGGCGGAACGAGACAAACGACTAAATAACAAAGAACAAATAACAAATAGCAGTAAATAAGTAAAGAGGGCCAGATGTGAACAGGCTCTCTTGTATATGTTTACTTAGCGTTACGCGACTCGAACTCCCCTGCGTTTACTGCGGGAAAAGTGACCTTTGAAGTTGTGATAAGCAAATTCAGGTAATACGGTCGTCCGTCCCATCCCGGGGATGCCCCCGGGGCAGCCATTACCTTAGTTTATGGCGAAGCCGGGCGGAACCGGCAGCTCCCTCCCGTTTGCCCCGAAACAAAGGCTTTCTAGGAAACACTGCCGTATTAGGGACCCTTCTTAATACGTTTTCTTTTCGTTTCGTGCTTCCGTCATTGTCGGCCTCTTTCCCTTGCCATTCATCAATATTTCAAAAAATTGTACATTCTTTTAAGTTTCACTCACTTCCGGTTGATGAATTTGCTGAAAAAATATAAAGGTTTCTTTTAATTTACGCTTGCAGTTAATGTCCTTGGCATTGACTAGGAGGGATTCTTATAGAAGCTCTAATACTTTGTAGAAAATTAGATTTGAGACCTAAGAAATTAGCATTACTTTAAGTGTCCTTTTGAAATTTGATATATTCCAAAACGGTCTTAGATATTCAATTAGAAAATAATATAAATAAATCATTGATTCGAAATCTCTGGGTGGGAAAAGCATTGATTTCTCTTTCCGATAAATCTAAGTTATTTCTGACTTCTACTACAACTTTCAGCTAAAAAATCGAAGTATATATTTTAGTTTCTTAACCATTTTAAAGGAAATTACCAAAGATTTGAGGATTAGCAAATAGAATATACAAACCCGTTGCTACTTTTTTACTTAAAGTTTATAATATGAATGAGATCCTGGCTTCAATCCCTGCAAAAATTCCAAATGTAACTTTTTCAGTGCCATTGAAAACTCCAAAACACATTTATTCCTTATTATTCCTCAAGGATAAAAAGCAGCTCCCGCACGTAAGGTTTTCGGTGTTTTTAATAATGCTTGCATTCCTCGGAAAGTTTGCTTTAATTAATATTCCAAAATGCTAAACAGACGCAACCAGACAAATAAAACAAACACAAAGCCAAACGAAAATATTTATGTAAACCTGAAGAAGAAAAGTTAGTTACTCAAAGCTGTAGATGGAAATTTTCCGGAGACTAAGAGGAGGGTGAGGGTGAGAGGGCAGAGCTTTCCCCCTTTCTACTTTTAGCGTTTTTCTCGGCGACGGGTTGCAATGGCAACGATCCGCAAAAAGATGGCACCGCAAGGTGTCCTTTGATGTCTGATAAGCAAATCCTCGGCAATATGACACTTTCGGCTCGATGCCCAGTTTCCATTTTCCCATTTTCCCCAACCCAGCACAAATCGGAAAAGCGACGGAGGGCTATCGGTGCGTGTACTTAATAATGCAAATACCCGCAAAAACTTTCCTGGAGGGGCAAGGGGGCAACGGGGCAACGGGGCGGCTGACGGGAAATTCCAAAAGGGGCTTATCAAATTCTTAGAATGGCTTTGCCAAGAAATAGAAAAGTAAGCCAGAAAAATCGGCTCGCTCGACGGGGCCAATTTGGTGTGGTAACAAATTATCACTTGGCCGGGAAAATCAATAAACATTAATCTTGTTGCGATTTTGTCTATATCCCCGGCCGTTATTTGCATAGTTAATGGCGGCGAACCGACAGATTTTAAGTTCAATTGGATGCGCATCCAATTGTTATTAAAATTACTGCCCCGTCGGCTAAGCTGATTATGGCTTTCTTGTAGTTTTGAATCGGATTCGATTTCTAGGGGGATGAAAGCCATAAGCCTGTATTGTTTATTTAACTGGAAACTGTGTGAGATGTTCGTTTGCATTTGCATTTGTATAATTAAAATGGAATATGGGAATTAATATGGGCCCTGGGGCATATTTTCGATTGTTCAAGGTGTGTGCTGCTCGAATGGCAAAGAAGTTGCACACGAGACACACGGAAAGCAAGGATTCAGAATAGCTTTGAGGAGAAAACAAAAGGAATTAAAAGTAGGGAAGGGGTAGATGTTTTTTTATCTTGTTTTTATATAGTTTAAAGCTTATTTTAAAGAAAGTAATTTGAATAATTTTGAGTAGATTTTAGTAACAGATTCACAGATTTATGTCAAACTAAATACAAACTCTTGTGACACAGCTTCTTGATCTGCTAAATGTAATATTTCCCAGAAACCGGTCAGCTGAAACTTCTTTGAAGTTAATTAAACTCCAATCGACCGTTCAGAGGAGATCATTTCTATTTTCTCAGTGGCAGTTAACACACACACACACACACACACAGTAGTCGAGAGCCGAAAACTCCTCCGAAGCCAACCTCAAGGACTCTCCGCTGCGACGTAGATTGAATCTTGTGTGTTCAACATGGCGTATACATAATGTATAAATGAGTTTTCTTCGGCGGCAGCGTGACATGTGAGTTTGCCATTAAAAGGGAAAATGAAATGATTCTGCTAATAGACCCGGGGGATTTCTTTTTGATTGGTGGCCCCTCGGACGTGTCCCGTTCCCCTATAATTGGCACATTTCCATATTGATTCCATGAGCGCAAAGTGAAGCCCCCGCAAAAAGCAATCTCATCGATGGCAGGCAACTTTATCCCATGAAATTAAAATTTAATTTCAATTAACTTATCACATCGTTGCCAGCATCATCCGACACCGAGGCCCGAAACCCGACACCAATCGGGATTCCTAAGCCCCGTCACCGGCGCCGTTGAACCCGGGCTAATCTACCACAAAATGCCTTTGGGGAAGGAGGAGGCCTAGGATGGCCTCCCGCCACCCACTCCCACTCGCATCACCTTGCCAACTTACCAACTTACCAGTTTGCCAACTTGCCACCTTGAAAATTTCATAATTAAACGTTGCCCGAGAACCCGGTCCAGACTGAGGCACATAGCCCTGGGTGACATCTTCAAGAATTCTAATTAAATCATCCCCGACGAACTTTTTGAGGACTTTCTATGTTGATTCATGTTCCATGTGGCAGCTGCCCCCAAGTTTTCCACACGAAATCCGCAAAGCGAAAAAAATAAAATAGACCGAGGCAGCCGGAGCAGCAGCAAAATTTCGAAAAATGAAATGGAAAACTTTGCGCCCAAGAATTTCACTTGATTTCTATTTGTTGTTCTTCTGCCTGTCCCAGTAACCCCTCGCATCCTCAAATTGCCTCGTTTTCCCCCGTTTTCCCTCGTTCCCTGTTATATTTTCCCTTTAGATCTTGGCCATTTACCGGTCCGTGTGTTTCATGCCGACTAATTTGTGGTGTTTGCTTTTCGGTCGCTTCTGACGGGGATTCCCACGCCTCCCAGGATTATGCAAAGCCGGCAGGGGCATACGAGTATCAGTATCTCACACAGCAAAAAAAACTTACGCATATCTGTAACAGTTTTGTCATCCCTTTTTTATCTGACACCAAAAATTTGGAGGGATTTTGAATAAGTAAAGGGTATAGCGCCTAAAAGCATGTCGAACATGTAGCAGCACTTTTGTTATTATACTGAAAGAAATGTTTGGAAATTGCTGGGAAATTCCTAAATAAATTTGGTAGTACTTTACGGGGAATAAGAATAAATAATAACTGCTGAAAAATGGTTTGATGAATACTAACAAGGCTTTTAAAATTCATATTTAGTCAGAAGTTAAAAAATGCAGTAAGTCATATATTATTGATCAGCATAAAAACAGCACAGAAAAGTTTTCCCAATCGAAATTAGTGAATTTTTAGCTAAAATATTATATATATTAAATTTAGCCTCCTTGACCACTTCCACGCTTTGCCTGCAATTTACCAGCAAAAACGAACAAGACAGTTTCTTAAATGCTGAACTCTGAGAGAGTCTCTCAAATCTTCTCTTTGTAAACAATTTAAATGCGACGTTTCTAATTATGTTTAAAGTATTTTCCCCAAATTAAATTACATTCTAGTTCCCAATTTTTTCGCGCTGTGCACAAAGCCACCGCCAAACTCACTCACTTGCTTTCGGATATGTACAAGATTCATAGACTCATAAATCTTTGAGTATTGAAAAACCATTTTTGCCTATAAGAACTCATGCCGAAAAGTTTATCCGGCGTACACGCTTTCCGGCTGCGGGCTGAAGGGAGCGCGCTCCATAGGATTGGGAATGGCTGCTATCGGCGAGGGATGGGGGAGCAGGAGGAGGAGGTGGAGGTGGCCCGGGAAACATTCGCAAACTTGGCTTGAGGTGAAAGCAAACAACGTGACGCCGGACAACGAACACCAATGACGGTGTACAACACTGAATGGCAATTTAGTCGGGACTACAAATGGTTGCAGGGGTTCTCTGCTCCGCTCCGCAGGGTGCGGGGGCATTTTTCGGGGGGTCGGCGGCGGGTGGCTCTGGACCATGTGTGGTAGCTGCTGTAGTTTAAGAGCGAAGGCCGTTTTGCGGAAAATCCACCAAAATAATATTGTTGTGTACATTTGTTGTGGACCTTGGTGTTGCTCCTCCTGGTAGTGGTCAATGGTCAGGGCTTTAAGTCACACACAACCAGCATGCACACACACACACACATGGAGGGGCTCCCATATGCTCCAAGCTGTCTCGCACAAACACACACACACACACCCATAAACATATTCAACGAAGCGTTCGAATCGAGAGAAGGATATTCATGAAATGGAATAACTAATGACTTTATGCTAGGAGCGTGTTTTGTTAATTGCATTTGACGGCAACAGCGGTCGACGGGAGAGGGGTAGCTAGAGGGGGACTTTGGTTAGAGGCCAGGCTCCGAAATGACACTGGAAGAAAATTTGTACAAAATTTGTTTAAAATTTCTTTGAGACAAGGTTAGAATATTTTCCACAAATGCGAAAAATAGGGTAAACCGAGTTACAACATTTTATAATACCTACACAGAAACACAACGGGTGTTCTTGATTTCTTTTCCATTTAACTCAGTAAGTGAGAGAGAGGAAGATAGACAGATATTTGGATTGTAATAAAAATCTACATCTCTCTCCCTCTCTCTCACTGAGGTAAATGGAAACGAAATCAAGAACACCCGTTCTTGGCTCGATTTCTGTGTACAGACATACAGTTACTTATAACATTCAATGCATCGAACACAATATCGACTTATCGTAACGGTAAAATATCGACATCTTTATCGATAAGTTCACAAAATTATTCCCCGTGCATGGGCTTTGGCAAAAACTGGTTTCTTTAGCCTTGGGGGGGGTGGCATTAACTGTGGTGTGCGGATGGCGAAAAAAAGCAAATTCTGGCACACACTCGACTCGCCTCGACTCGCGGCACACACACTGGAATGGTTTCCTGTTGTGGCAACGAAACTTAACGAAATTAGAGGAAGCCAAGCAAGGGCAACAAAGGCGGCAACGGGGAGCGAGGGGCGAAATAACAACAGTTGACACAGACCGCGGCTAATGAAACCGCAGTTGAAGTGGCTAAAAGGGGGAGCGAAGCGGGCCAAAACGGGTAACGCGAATGTGAATGCGAATGTGAATGCGAATGTGACTGTGAATGCGAATGAGTGGAAATGGCTACTCAAGTTACCCGCAGTTACAGTTTTGTATCTCATCCTTGGACCGCCAGCCATTCCCCGAAAATTGTGGCGACAATTTGCCAATGGCAGCGATAAGTTTTCCTAGCTTCCTCGCTTTTCCTCCTCGATTTTTCCCAGGGAAAGTGAGTATGTTATGTGTTTTGTTAAAAGGGTTACTCCCAAGTCCTTGTTTTTTTCTCTTGTGCAGGTCGCCAAGTTAATCCACAAAATGGGGTTGGAAGCCATGAACTTCATCAGTTTCGGAGATGGATCCCCGCTCTGGCTGACTGACTGGGAATCGGTTAATTGATTAATCTTATTCATACATGTTTACTCGCAAATCAATCATTCATGGAAGGTCCTTCGCTCTGTTAATTAAGGGCGAGATGCTCAGCGGAATTCATTTTCGCAGAACTCACGTTCGCCACGAGTCTAGACACATGCAAAGGAGCGTTAAATGAAATCATATAATTGGACTAGTTTTTTATTGGTAATAATTGAAGGATTTAAGGTTTGTTTTTGGGGTATTTTACGGATTTTATGGGATTTTCTTGAGGTTTGTATATTAGGTTCTAGAGGTTTTGTTGGGGATTTGTATTGTTTAAATACGGGTTAATTGTGTGCTTAAAAATATAAATGTGAGAAAACTAATGTAGTGTTGTTTTCAAATCTAATATATCTAGGTATTAATGTCCCTAAGATCTAAGTGTTTTTTATAGTATTCAACTAACAGTAGCTTTCTTATTTCTACTTACTTTTTATAAAACTCTACATTACTATATTTAATCAATAAGATGAATAAAAGCTTACTCTAGAGTATAGACAGTAGCTTATTAACATTTCCTTTCTGTAAACAGAAGGACAAACGGTCACACATAACTGTAGCTTTCTTAATTGTTTAAATTGAAATATAAATATAAATTAAAGTCTTAAATCTAAAATATTAAAATTTCATTTAGCTTAAATCCTTATCTTCATATCCTTTCTGATTAATTGAAAACCTTAGTGCCTTTCAAATGACATTTAGGAAAAAGCGCTTGGCTGCACCAATTAGTGGACCGCATTCATCCTGCTTTTAACTCTAGTGTGTATGTGTGTGTATGTCCTTTTCCTTTCTGAGCCTTGCCATAGCTCAATCTCTTTCTGTGCTGCTCCTCCATCCTCTCGCCTTCCTCCTGTGGCTCCTATGCACACTTCAAATTAATTGGCCAGCTGTTCCCCCTTTTGCGGAAATGATCCACTCCAAATGCCGCTTGGCAGCTTGACTTTTCCATTCGGCCACCTCAATTATGAGAAAATAAATACTTAACTGCATTTTAATTAGTCCTGGGGAAAAAAGCAATACATAGCACAAGGAGGAGGGAACGAGAGGGAGAGTGTGTATATATATATTAAATATTTTTGCCTGAAGTGTGCACCTGATGTATTGAGGCAAACACACACACTTCAAAGCTCAAAGCTCAGATTGGTCAATTCGAGTGGCTTCCTGGTCGCCGCCGGTCCTGGTTTTCTGGTCTCTGGTTTCTGGTGACCACTTAATTATACGAATCCTCCAGCTCGCTGGTCGTCCTTCCATCAGTTGTCCCCTTTACACATTACCTCATTCTCGGACTCCCTAGAAACAGAGTACACGGGGAAATAGGGTTAAAAATTGGGAATATTTTATATTTTGAAGAAAATTGTATTTTTCAATAATATAATTTGAATTTTTATGGAAAGTTTCTTAACCTTAAATAACCAATATATTACATTTATAATATATTAAATACCCTTTTGTTTCGAGTGTATTGTCCACACAAGCGAGCTGGACACCCATCGCCGACTTTTCTCCTGACTTCGTCCACGTTCAATTTGCGTACTTAAATTCATTTCACTTTAATTACGAAGGTTTTCCGTATAATATTTTATGCTCCTCTGCTCCGCCCCAGCTTTTCCTTTCCCTTGGCAACGTTTTCCAGTGCCGCCGCTTCATCTGCTTAATGTCCTTTATTTTCATTACCGAGAGACATCGCGACATCGGGACATCGGCATCTTCATCTGCTGTCCGGCCGCCCATCCTGTGTTCTTATGTGTTCTTATTTTTTTTTGCCTTGCGAGTCGTTTTTTAGTATCATTTTCCCAGGTAAATATTTCGACTATAAAACGTATTAAGGTATTCATAAATTGCCAGTTCGGCGGCCTAACCCCAGCAGGTGAGCGAGTATTGGGCATCCAATTTTGGTAATTCGGGGACACGGGAAAATTGGGCTATTGGAAAATTCGTTAACGGATCTCGGATGACATAAAAGTGTCTCGCGGCAACGGTAAGATGTCCATGTTTATGGGACAGCCAGCAACAAGCTAAGCTAAGAACCAGAAATTGAGACCCGAATTGCTTCGGGGGGGAATCGAAGGGTGAGAAGGATGCCCCAAACGGTTAGCTGGGGGGATGGTATCCAAAGGTGACACACGCGTCATTATGTTGAGCCCAGGAGTGTCGCGCACGAGATGCTCATCAAATACCAGCCAAATGGTGTAAAATGCCTCATTGAAACCGACAGGAGCGACACAACTGGCAGCCCCCAAATCCCACTCACCTTGGCTGGAGGACTCTCCGCCTCCTGCTCCTGCTTCTGCGCCAGTGATGGAGCAAACTGTGATTGAGCTAAAGCTAAACTGGAATTAGTTTATAATTGCTGTAGTATAACGTGAGTTCCTCTCCTCTATTTCGTCCTCGTGGTTAATTGGGACCCTTGTGCGGCACGGTGGCCCTACCCCCGATCCCCGCACAACTATTAAGCTCTGGTTTAGACTCAAGGCGGGGGGTCCTCCCTCTCCTGGAAGCCGTGGAGTACCTGGGAGTTATAATCCCATAAGCTCCTTTGCTTGCGCTTTTCCTACTTTCGCTGCAGAAGACTATACGTGGAGATAGTGAGACGTAAGACAAGATCTTTTAAACAGAATGGGAATTGAAGTTTTTTAAAAAATATGTTTAGTACCATTTAAGAGTTGTTTTTAATTAGTTTTATTCATTAATATAAAAACACAGTTTAAATTGAATGCTGATCGAAGTTTCCAAGTAAAATTGGAAAGATTTCAAGTACATTGAAAATTCCCACAATTAAATCAAGTATAGAGTTATTTTACTAATAAATAACGCTTAAATCGCTTAAATATTTATCAAAAATTACCTCTAAGCGCTGTGTAATTGCACCTTTAAAATATGGCCGCCTCAATTCGAACTCAATCACTGATTATTATTGCTTTAAATACACAAAAAAAATTTTTTTTTTTCTATTTTCGTGTCCAGAAATTTCATAAACTCGATCTACTAATAGTAAACACCCAAAAAAATCAAGTTTATAGTACATTTATTGATAAAGAGATTTAAAATTCCTTAAATATGTATCAAAAGGTACCTTTAAGCCCTGTGTAACTGCACCTACAAGGATTAAGAGTCGCAGGTCCTTTAAAATATGCCCGCCTCAATTCGAATTCCATTAAGGCAGCCGGATAGCAGTGATTCAATCACTGACTGCGACTGTTCACGCATCACCAACGTGGTGACATGCCTCGCAGCATTGGCGGCGACGATTGGATGAGTACACGGGCCACAGAGCCCGGGACGGAGACGCAGTACTATCCGGACTCCGGAGTATCAGCCGGATAGGGCAAGGGAGCCCAGAGTCGGAATCGGGAGACAGAGAGGAGACGGCAGCGACCTGCGTTGGCCCCGACAACAGCCAAACCAATAGTGACAACAGAGAGCACTGAGAGAAAAACTACCTTTAATTGAACAGAAATTTTAAGGTTGTTTAATGAGTGTGTTCTTTATATAATTAACAAACATTTATTTTACAGTTTCCTAAATTAAAGAAAGTAGTTAAGTCACTTGAAAGGGATAAAGTTTATAAAACAAGCCAGAGCAAGGCTATACTTACTAAAAAGATATAGTTAAAGATTCCAGAAAGTAATATAAAAAAGTCGAGTGCACTAAATATGGTTTTAGGTACTCCGTAAAGCTTTAATTATTTCTTTCAGTGCAATGATGACGGCGATGACGACGAAGACAGCGACAGCGCAATTGGTTTTTTGGGGAGACAACAAAGAAAGCGAACGAAGACGATTGGGTGGAGTTGGGGGCAGCAGGGGCAGGGGAATGGCTGCCGGGGGAGTGCCAATGTCAAGGGGTGGTGGGTGGAAAATTCAGAGAGTCAGGGAGGAGGTTTTTCTGGGTGGGCGGAGGTTTACACGAGGCTGCCAAAGACGTGCGTGGCTGAGATTTGTTTTGCTCTCATCCGCGCACTTCCTGCGCTTTGCTAACTTTTTTGTGCTCTCCCTGTGCTAATGTCCTGTCTTTGTCTGTGTGTGTGTGTGTGTAAGTCCTTCTGTGTGTTTTACAACCACAACCTGTGGGGCAGAGGCAGAAGCAGAGGCAGAGCGGCATAAAAAAGAGAAAGGAGCAAAAGGCCGGGGCAAATCGTTGCCTTTTTTATGTGACCATTTCCATTGCGACTGCGACTGGCGCTGCCACTGCCACTGCGTTCGTTCGTGTTCATTAAGGTTGCTATTACATTTTAACACACCGAATCGGAATGTGTCCTTGCCACGCCCCCCACTCCTCTACTCCCCCCTTGGAGCCTGCCCTCGTTAGCTTTTACTTTCAGTTGTTTTGTTTGCTGTTGCTTCTGCCACTGCCGCTGCTGCGAATGTTGAAATATCCTGTTTAACTTTATTTCATTTTTCCACAGCATCCTACACGTGGCCACCCACCATTACCAGTGCCGAGCGGCAAGTCCTTCCGGTGGGTGTGTGTGCCAGTGCCTGTGTGTGTTGTGCCTGCGTGTGTGCTGTTTAGTTGGCATGCATAAATTTTTACGTTTGTTGTTGTCTTATCAGATCATTTATTTGCGCAGAGAGGAAGCAGCACCCCTCCCGCACACCGCACATCGCACATCGCACACACTCCCCGCATTACTTGTGTTATTTGCATGTTGTAGAAAAATATCAATTTGCGTACCGGTCGGTCGTTTAACATTTTCCGCTATTTACCAGGCCCTTTGTCCTTTGTCCTCCTTTTCCTTTTGCACCCGCCTTAATTTGCCGGAGACGCAGCACACACAAAAACACAACATTACGAGATATGCGAGTGTATCTCGAAATGTTGTGCAAATGTTTTCCTTTCTCTCTTGTTTTTCCTCGTACCTGGTAATCGCTGACTTCAAGGGTATATTGTATTCGGGGAAATTTTAAAAAGGAAAGCAGCAAGCTTCCCAATTTAAACCTCATGAAATACGGCAGGGTGTTAAGTGCCTGCAGGCTAGCAGACTGTCTGCAACCCACAACAGGTTCTTGGTAAGATTTTCGGGGAAAGAAATAGATGGTAAAACGGAATGTCTACGTTGCTAATTCCCAGACTTAGACTTAGACTTCGAAATGATATCGATAAAGGCTAACACAATAATCAATATTTTTATGTTGCTATATAAATCGATATTTTATTTAATTAATTAGATTGTACCAAAGAACACCTTAAACTTTGATGTAAAGATATTTGAAATATTATCGGAAGAAAAAGAAAAGATTAACTGACATTTTCGTGTGTCTGTTTAACTTTATTACACAAAATTATACAAAAACTTGATTAATTTTTCAACTTTAATAACCAGATCACGAATACTGGTCATCGTCTAGTCTGTTCTGCTTACAAAAACCCATTTTTCTTTTGGCCATTTGAATATGAATTTATATCAATGTGTCTGGGGCCACGCTGCGTATACGCAATTTATATAATTCGTGGCGCTATTTGCATAACTATATTGTGTCCAGCAGTTCAGCATTTTCGCCTCGCGTGATAATGTAAATTTTTCCAAGGGCCACTTCGTTTCCATTTGGGCCAGAATTTATCACTTTGCTCTATAGTCTTAGCCATTAGCCAGAGTCAGAGCCAGAGCTGTAGCAGGAGCTGAAACTGAAGCTGGAGTTGGGGGAAGCGGATGATGAAGCCCAAGCAAATAAGGTGAAATGCAGTCCGAGGACTTATGCCCACGAGTCACGTAACTTCCTGTCCGCGCCGCAGTCGCCTTGGTTACTCGGTTGGCACTCCGGGGGATGGGGGTGACGAGGTGGCGTTGTACTCCGCCACTCGGTTAGTTAGGATGGTGGGGATCCGGGGCTCTAAGCCGACTTCGAGTTATGAGCCACCAAGTGGAGAGAAGACACTTCGCTGTGGATTCATAAATTTAATGCTTAGCAGCAGTTCCCAGCTCCCAGCTCCTGACTCCCAGCTCCCAGCTACCTCCTCCGCTGACGCTGCCCGCCAATAACTTTGCTGATAATATCTGGGAATCACCCAGCGTCCCCCTGAAAGCTATGGCTTTCTCTTTCGATAGTGCACGGTGAGAAAATGTTACAGATGGATTGGGAAATATCTGAGAAAATTCTATTACATTATAAGTAAGCTTTAACATAATAATAACTCAGTTTTAATTACTTAAAATATAGTTTGGAAATATTGCTATTGATGGAATAAAAAGTTATTAATTAAAAAGCTGCCCAAAAGTATGCTATGATATATTTTGGGACACAAAACTTTACTTTTTCACAAAACTAAAGTCAAACTAATTAAGTTCAAAAATAGTTTGTAGCACTGTTTTGCTTCCTAGCTCTTATAGCCTCTGGTAACATGAATTTCTCTCAGTGTGCGCTTGTCGTTAGCACATTTCATGTTGCATACTTTTATGTGTTACAGATTTTTCGGCGCGAACGCGGCTCTAATGAGCAGCAGAAGCAGAAGCAGTGGCAATGCCAGCCAACAACTATAACCACATCATCAACTTTGGCCCAACTATGTGTCGTATACGTAATATGTGTGAATAGCAGAGCAGCTCTGCTGCTGCTGGGGTGTGTGTGTGTGAGCGTGTAAAAGTTGTGGCAGTGGCCAAAGCACTCACCCACATTTGCGCACACAATTTTTTATGGTTGGTTAACTAAATTTACTTTACTGCCGAGCAGAAGGCAGGCATCCTCTTGGAGAAGGAGACTGCAGCCGGGAAGGCTGGGCTAGGCAATATAGGACCCGTTCTCAATATTGAAAACTGATCAACCTGATTGAATTGCCAGCCAGTGAAATAGAAACTAATGATTCGCCCGGGTCCTGGGTCTTATACCCTCCTTGCGTATGTAAAATTATACTCACTGCTTGGTTAAGCTCCTTGGCTCCGGCAGTCAATATAAAGTTGCCGAGGTTGCGTATACGCAGTGTTGATTGGACGGGCTTGGCCCGAGATTACGAATACATAAATTCATTAATAATGCTCTCGCACATAATGCCTGCTTGGGTCCCAGACGAGCTTTAAAGTGCGACATTTCCATACTCACTCACTCTGGCCAGGCCGAAGGCATCCATCCTTGGGCAGGACAAGAGCCGAGCTCAGGAGACTCAGACCAGGTACAGTGAATACTCTCTTAATGAGCTAATGAAAGGTTGAAGAGCATATCATGATCGGTATTTTAAGTCATCTATTTAATAGAACACTTTAAAAATATTTAAATTGCTTTTTTAAAAGATTTTTCCTTGATCGCAACTTGATTTAAACATGAAGCATGGTCTGTATCTTATTAGAGACAAATTGATAGGTTTCTTCTTAATTGGACTTATTAATTTATTATTGAAATATTTTAAATGTTGAATCTATAGATTGTTGCTTAAAAAAACGAGAAGATTTTTTAAATGCTTAGCAAGACATAAAAAAACTAACTCTATAATTGTGAATAAATTATATTTCAAAGTAAAGAAGCATTCACAAATGAGAGGAAAGTAGGTTACACTTTTCATAATAGAAACAACACAATAAAATGATACAATTAAATATATTAAATTTATACTCTATTAATGAAATATGCTTAATAAATAAACCAAACACAATTTATTTCAGTTTTTGAAGTACAAATCAAAGCAACTAGTAATAATTTCCCGAATCTATCTAACTCCTTTCAGCCTTGTTTTGGACCGGCTCTCTGGCTCATCCATTCCAGCTGTTTAACACTGTAAGTAAGCCATGATTTCACTGTACGAGATACTTATTTATTTATTTGCGAATGATTGTGTGGATGTACATGTGTGTGTGTGCAGCACCCACATAAGCTGCCGAGTATTTACTGAGGATATTTAGCAAACATTTACTGTCGCCAAATATGGCCAAAGGAGGCGAGGTTTTGAACAAGGACGAAGACTCCGATGACACTGAGATGGCAGGGGCTCTCTGGGCGATTCTCTCGCCTATCAGCCGCCTCAGTCGTCCTTATCGATATTTGCGAAATAATAAAAAAAAGTGGCAGGCCGCCGCACACAAAACACAGAGTGGCGATAAAGGAAAAGGCTCAGTTGTCATGCTGGTGCCGCTTTCCCCTGAACATATATACATGTACCGAGATACTCGCCCCATTCCCCGGAGCTCAACAGCTCAATCTGCAACGATTTCGAATGGAGCTGGTACCCTCGGAGGCCCCAGATGGGACCCTCTTTCCGTCGGCTGCTGCTGCTGGGGCTGGGGCTGGGGCGGAGAGTCATGAAAAATTACACAGGGCATTTTGTGTTCGCCGCCTGTCGCTCTTCGTCGGCTCTTGAGATATTCCAATTTTTGAAGTGTCAAAAATATCCGCTTATGTATAGAAGTACATACAGACATTTATTATATGGCCATGCCATATACACATGAATATGTAAGCAGATAATGGCAGCTTTCGGCCAAAGACTTCACAGAGAGAGAAAAGCGAATGCAAATGATTTCTAAGGATTCTTTTTCTGTAGGGGTTTTAAGCTTCAAATTCTAATAAATTGTATTCCAAACTATCCAAGTATTAAAGGATGCATCTCTTTTTTTTATATTTCCTCGACTTAGTCTCAGTATTTTCTTGCTGTGCTCATTTCTCTTTTGGAGTTGGAGCTAAAAACAAGAAGACAGGCAGCCTGGCTGGCAACAAAGAAAAAATTGATAATTCCTTGGCGCAAAACTTTCTGGGCAAAATATAAAGAAAGAAAAGAGGACTAAGTAAAAGGGGCGATGCGAAAGGAAAGTTCAAATCAACATATTGATTTTTGTGGCAGCGAAAAAAAGGGGCGTGTGGCCGCCCACGACAACGACAACGACCACAGCTACCACGAGATACAGATACAGATACAGATACGAGTACACAAAGCCGTTGCTGACGTGTGTATCTTGTATCTTTCGCTTCTGCAGCCGCTCCAGCTCCAGCTCCTGCTCCTGCTCCTGCTGCTGCTCCTGTTCCAGGAGTTGTAAATGCTCGCCGGATTCGGTCTCGGTCTCGGTCTCTCATGTTTGCCAACATGGTGGACAGGGCCTTTGCTTGTTCACAACTTTTATTTATTTATGGTTTTTGATATTTATTTATTTCCCTCCGCATTTATTCTTGCAAGAGATTTTTGCCTAGATATGACTATGGTTGTGTGTTTTCCTGGAAACTGGCTCTTAATGGGCTTTTGCGTACACACTTTCAAGTGCTAAAATTCGCTGCTTGACTTGCTTTCTCCGCATTTTTAAATTCACGAATGCACAATGAACTTAAAGAACGGAACCTGTGTACATTTTGCATGTTTTATTTGTTTGTGCTTGGCCAGGATTTATGTACGTATTTGTTTGCGGGTCTTTATTGGGTTTTAACAATGATATTAAGAGCAGCAAGATGCGTAACGCCATACGAATGCTTCTGTACTTCAGAGAGAGAGAGTGAGAAAAGGGTTCTACAGAATCTACTTCCTTATACGCATTATGCATATTATTTTTATATGATTGTTATAGCTTTTGATTTATTTCTTTGAAAGGAGAATAAACCTTTATTTTTTGCAGCTAAAATTGTTTAGTAATTTTTATATTTTGCACCATATTCATTTTGCAAAACATTTTTACATATTGTTCTCAATTCCTTTTGTCAATAATATAACACATATTTGTTTAAATTAACTCAGAAGCTTAAATGGATCCTCTTTGAAATATTGTTCCCATTTAATTTGTTGTTGACTTCTGCTGCTCCTTTATATTCTTGACTTTTACTCCTTAGTCTTTTGATGGCCAGGAATTTCTCTGAAGTTCCCTCTAATTGGGTTTATGGGGTATTTCATATGCTAAACTGGAAGAGGGTTTTTATTAAATTTGGCCAAATTAAATGCAGTTAGACAAAACTTGGTTATATTGTCTTTTTGACGACTTGTTGTCCTCTTATTTTTCCCCTAAACTGTTCCGTGATAGAGCAATTTCCCCGACTGACTCGGATTTCTCGGGGTTTATTAAATTTGGTTAAATCTTTCTGACCCCAGACCTGACCTACATCAAAATCGGTTCTCATTTCGGGCGAGCGGCACAGAGGCACGGCACAGAGTGCTGCAAATTTGTTAACCCTTTCGGGTTTGATTTGCTCCTCGCTCTGAACTTTTGCCAACTGTATAAAGTTTCAATTTGTTTGTCCTTTTTTATGCCCGCTTGCCCGTTGCTGTTTCGGTTGCCGTTGTTGCCTCTGTTTTGCTTTGCTTTGTTTCCCTCTGTTCTGGGCGCATCCTTGCACATGCCACAGGACACTCCTCCCGCGCCTGAAATGGCAATTTAACAATGAAAAATTAAAAGAAAATTCAAAGTTTTTGTCCGGTGCAAAGAGAGAGAGAGGCTTATATATCCACCAGTATCGCCTCGGATCGGGTCTACCTAAGTAATTACAGTTGAATGGTGACTACAAACAAAGGGGCGGCCAAGTGGCGGCGGGGAAAAGCGTGGAAAATAAATGGTGTGTGCAAAAGAGATAGAAACGTTTTGCTGCTTTTCCGTTTTATATTTTTTTTGGTGTGTGTTTTGTTTTGTGCCGGAAAAGGGTTTTCCTGCAAATATTTAACAGCGCGCCCCATTTGTCATTGGATTTTTCGCTCCTCTTTATATTTTATTTGTTGTTGCTGCTGGTAGGTCCATTTTTTTCGACCTTTTCTGTGTATTATTTTTTGTTCGGACACCGTTGTGATGTTTAATTAATTAGAGTTCTTTTTGAGCATTACATCTCACTTGATAGTTTCGATTTGTTTGGTTAAATGAAGTTATGAGGGCCAGTTGGTTGTTGATTGCATAACAGCGTTTAAATAAATGATTTAATTGCTTTAGATCAGACTTTGGGTAAATATTTCAACTATAAATATTGATAATATTAGAAACATGCAAATATTTTATTAAAACTTTTGGAGGAGGCAATTTGCATGGAAAGGTAATCACATTATTTCAGTGATCCTTATGTTAGCTTTCCAGCTTCTGATGAAAACCCGATTAAGTCAAATGTTTAATGCAGTGCCATATGTTTTATATGTCATGTTATATGTATGTTTACAAGCCGAGTCCTGCTCCTGCTCCTCCCCTGGCTGCTGATGATTTATTAATTAGGGGCTCGATAGTTTGATTCGCTTGGTAAATCAATTTATGAGTGGAATTTAGAAACGTTTTGCATGACAATGCGCATTTGCATGCCCCAATAAGTAGGCAACATAAATAATTTTTCACTTTGCCAGCGAGCACGCACACTCGCACACACACTCTCTCTCTCCTCTCTTTTAAAATATCATTAGCACACACACAGAGACACACATCTGAGACCTGACCTCCCTTAAAAAAACACCACTCCTCCCCGTCCGCCCTGCGCCGCCTTTTGAGAAGATTTAAAGCATTTTTCATGTTGCCTTTTGCCACTTTGCTTTCGCTTATGTCAACCGGGTGTATGGCCAGCAAATACATACATAAATCCACCCGAGGGCCTCTCCCTCAGTAGTAACATGGAAATTTGCTCGCTTTCCTTCTGGGTTTCCCCACCGCTTTTCCGCCGCTTTAACCGTTGCACGCATCTTTTATGTGTGCTCCGTGTTGCTGCTGCTGCAAAATTTACAACGGAACCAAAAAGTTATGAAACTCATTAAAACACGAAACTAATTCAAACACCCGGGGCCTAATTGCCAACTCCAAGCCTAAGCCAAAAAAGAAGTGCCCGGAATCCCGCGTTTTGTTATGTGGGGGCGGTCGGGCGGTCGGGCGGTCGGGCGGTCCGTCCCGTCGTCTTCGGTCTGCTGCCTGAACGATTCGCTGGCGAATCCAAAAAATTATTTAGCGTTAATTTCCATAGAAAAATGTGCGCGTCAACAGAAATTAAGTGTCCCAGCTAATTTAACACAGCGCTGGGTCAGCGCTCTCGCTTTCTCGCCCTCGCTCTTGCTGTTACTGTCTCCCTTCGCTGCTCCGCTCTCTCTCTTTCTATCACTCTCGTTGTCTCTCATTCTTTTATGCACAGCGAGAAAAGATACAACAAATGAATTAAGGAAACTTACATTTTGTTTTAAAGTAATGTTCGTTCAAATTTTTTAAAGGGGTCATGCCGTGCTGTAAAAAAAAGAAATGTTTAATATTTTTTCACATATGTTAAATCTATAAAGGATCTCTAAAACGATATTTCGATATCTATTCTGTAGGTAAGTTATAGCGTTAGTTCAGCTAACTCCTGAAATGATTATTTCTTTTCCGTTTTTCTTGATACCAGTTTTTTTCAACTTTCTATCAAGATATAGGAAAAACTAGTTTGCCGATCGGCATGTGTAGCCTTGGCAGGTAGTAAATGAATTGGAAAAGGCCAACAAGTTTTTAACACTTTAACAAACATGGCCTTTTTGCTAATTTTTATAAAAAAAACCGGGTAAAAAATATATTTTTCAATGTTTTGCTATTATTTTCCTACCTGTCATAGCCATTAAAATACAGATTAAAATGTCATTTGAATTTAAAAAAAAGGCTAGCGACACTGGCTGAATTGTATTAGCCAGCGGGCCACCTTTCTGTGTATTTGAAAGCACTGTAACTTTTTTAATTATATTTTTTCCGGTTAAAAATTTGTAAATAAATTGTAAACATTGCAAAATTCTTTTGTTTATTCGAACAAAGGTAAAAATTGATAAAAACAAAACTGTAAAAGAAACGGTTTCAACATGGCATGAACCCCTTAAGTAAGTTTTTTAAGTTTATGTCTTTTTTAGGTTTCTCCGTTAACCAGTTTTTTATTACTAAGTTGTGTACATAATTTGTGTATTTCTAGCCTGGACTTATGTAAAAACAAATGGTTACTTTCTAATAAAATAATAAAATCTGGAATACTTTTAAACCGTATCCGCGTATGCCCATGGGTTCATGTACAGAAAATACGTTTCAAATATGCAGAAATCTTTTTTAAATATCAAAGTGTCTTAAAAAACCTATCAACCAAATGTGCCTGAGAGAACAGGTTTCGTCTAAAACTTTTTAAATTAATATTTACTTGCCCTCCTGATCGCCACAATTTTAAGTTTAAATTAGCTATCCCAATTGCTTCCAGTGCACCCGTCTGCTGCTCTTTTCGGTCCTGGAGCGCACCGCAGCTGGTGGGCCGCAGATGCCAGCGACGCGTTAGAATACTTACAATTTTAATTTGAATAATTTTGCAGGCTCTAAACGTAAATTACCCCCGCATTATTTTTTTTCCTTTATTCGGCGATGGGTGCTGCCTTGGCTTATTATTTTTTTGCGCACATTACTTTTCGCCTGCTGACACTCCATCGCCGTGGCAGTTGCTATAGCTTATTTTTTGTGCATAAGCATTTTGAAAGATTAAACTTGGCGCACTTGAATGTTATTACACGTACCGCCACGACCAGCCAGCCAGCCAGCCAGCCAGCCAGCCAGCGCCAAACCAACACTTTCATTTATTATTATTTTTTTATGCTCAGCTCGAAGCCCGAAACCTAAAAAAGCGGAGCCCTAACCCCGGCCCAATTGTCGCCTCGGTCCGCCCTCTTCGCTGCCATCAGCAAGCCATACAGAAAAATCACACATCGTTAGCTCAGCATTTTTTTTCCCCCTTTTCGGTGTTTCCTTTACTTTTCCTCTTTTCCCTTTTTCCCATTTTTTTTTTATCCAGCATGCGTCGGTGCCCTTGTCCCAGTGAGAGGCAGCAGCGAGCGAGCGAGCTAGGGAACTCGGTCCCATAACGCGGCATTTATTTTGCGCTCCTCCTGTAGAATTCTGTTTCCATAAAAATTGCTTTGCTGGCTCCTTAGTCACTCAGGCCGACCCTAGGAAGTCCTTGCTCTGAACCAGAAGCTGATGCTGCTGCTGCTGCTGCTGCTGCTGCTGCTGCTGCTGCTGATGATGCCTTGGCTATATGGAAGTCCGTCTTTGGTCCCATCCCGTCCCGTTTGAGTTCTGTGGAAGCATTCGCATAGACACACAATCTGGAGGGCAGCAGCATTAGCTGCAAAAACATCGAGCCATAATATTATATGCTCTTTCTGAAGGTCTTTTCAAAGATTTCCATTAATTTAAATCGTTGTATATCATATAACAGGACATTTCCGGTAACTGATTCTATAACGTATCATAAAAACCTTGTAAAATATTAAATAAATAAATTCACTAAATAATTGTAACGAGGTGAATAGTGGTGGTGTTCATTACATGACTGAATGCAGTTTTGAACTTTGTTTAACTTGCATCTCTGATAAAATTTTAATTAATAATACGAAACCATGAAAGCAATAAAAAAGTTGAATTGAAATGATTAAATTCTCCTCCCAAATTCCGAGGCCAAATCTTTTGTTGATTTATTTCCATTGCCTTTGATAAACATTTAATTCCATTTGTAAATTTAATCAGGCATTAGCTATTAAACAGACCAATATTTATGTGTTAAATAAGCATATCAAAGGTAAGAGTTGAAGCATTATGGTTTTATAGCCCTTGTTTTTGGGGCTTTTGTTTGATTATGAACTCGGCCTGAAGCGCTTTGCTTGTGTTTCGTATTAATTGCAACCAAAAATCAACACATTTAGCACACGGAAACGCATTAATAATTGGGATAAATAAATTGATTTCTAAACAACACGGAATGTAATGAATGAACATTTTAAGGGCCATTGTGATGTGGAAAATGATTACCAAAATATCAATATTAAATGCGGTCCACATATCCCTTTTATATACCTTTAAGAGCTCCAAAGGATGGGGGATTAGCCGTTCCGTTTGAGGATGTCCTGCGTTCGTTCAGGGTATATATTGACTGGCACATTCAGACATCTAGCAAAATACACATACGCCACGTAGACTGCGGCAGCTTTATGCTCATAGGTTTTAATCTGTGTGTGTGTGTGCGCTAGAGTGTGTATGTGCGTGTGTGCCAGCGCTTGTGCGCTCAAAGTTTCTTTATTTAATTCAGTGAACTGTAAAATGTGCTGAAATGTTAGATTATTGCTTTTCATCCCAGTCTCCACCCGAGCGCTTTTCCCACTTTTCCCCACAGATTTTTCTTCCTTTTCCACTTTGTGCCCATCCGCTCGGTCGCTCGCTCTCTTATTTAGCCGCTGTTCCAGCTTCTCATTCTGCCATAACAATTTCCAACTGCACTCCTTTTCACGAAGATAATGCGTTGATAACCTCGCCAAAGGAAAACCCCAACCTAAGGCTGCCAAAGGAGTGGAAAAGCGTGGAAGGGAATGGCGGCGGGCAGGAACAAAATTGGGCAATTTGCTTACACACAAAGTAAGAAAACGAGCAGCAACCAAAAAATACAAAAAAAAAGAGTAAGAACAAGCAAGAAAAAAGCAAGAAAAACCAGCCAGCAGACGTATGAAAGAATTTAGAGAAAGTTTCTCCCAGGGCGAGTGAGTTTCGGAAGCTGGAAGACCTTTTCGGGCTTGATGGAATGGCCATGAAAGGTTAACGGGACACGTGTCCGTTCTCCCTCCTGAATGCACAATGCCAAAAGGATGCCAGCAGGGATAAGGATAAGCCCGGCGAGCACGAGCTACTAGCAGCGAGCGCGAGGAGCCTTCCATTTTCACACTCAATGGGCCCCGCAAAGGGTCCTTGTTATTTATCAAACAAAATTAATTAAAAATAATATTTTGAAATTAACCAGGGAATCAATCAGGAGGCAAGACAGGTCCTGCCGCTGTCTATTTTTAACTAGATAAGCATCTTGTGCTTTTTGCAAGATAAATTGAGCAAATATTTAGGTTAAAGTCTTTTAGATTTATGATTTATACACTTTAAATATCAATAAGAAATTGGGAAACAATTAAATATTTAACCTTATTAAATATATTTAGTTCTTAGAATTATATTTTTATAATATAAAGAGAAAAAGTAATTGAATAGACAATTTTTTTTGGTTCATGAAAGGTTAAACATTAAAAAAAGCTTTCAATTCCATATAGAGGCCTCTTAAAAATCGTTACTTATTTCTTCCTGGCAATAAATTAACACAAATTCAAGTTCTGTAATGAACTTTTAGTGCCTTAAAATAAGTGACAAATTCATAACCAATTCGTTTGAAAATCCCCGAAAGTGTAAGCCCCGAAGCCACGGCGTTTTTATTCCATCGATCTAACCTGCTTTGCGTGCCCCTCGATTCATCACCTGCCGTCGTCCTGCCAGGACTCTGTCCTTTCCTACAGTTGATTGCCCGACGTTCATCGCCGTCGTCGTCGTCGTCGTCCCTTCATGAAAAATTCCGTGCATGCATTGACCAAATTTTTCTTAGTCCAATAATCTTAATGACGAAACTTAAATTTTACGTGAGCTGCCTTGAATTATTCGCGGCGGCCGTCGTGGCAGGAGATTACCTGTTAGCAGGACCCCCATCCTGTCCAGGCCACCACCTTGTTTGCATAAAGATATGCCATGTATTAAAAAATCCACCAAAGATGTAAAGAGCGAGAGCGAGAGGGAGAGGAGGGGCTAGGGACTGCTCGAAGGACGCGGCCCGGCTATGTATATCAATATAAGCGCGACAAGGAGCTCTGCAAATTGGGGTCGACAGCACCGACAATGGCGGCGGCAAACAAAGTGTTGAGCAGATTGGCTTTTCGGCGGACAGCTTTGCCAGGATCAGGGATGGATGGATGGTGGCACTGCAAGAAATTGGGGGAAACGAAATAAGAGTTTACATAAGGTTTGGTAGAGAAATCAAACTACAAATCTGACTTGGATACATGAAACTAGCACAACAGTTTTTTAAGTATTTAAATACTTTAAGGACTTTGAAAGAAATCTAATTTAATAATTTCTGGAACCTTAAAGTCTTTTATAGTTCGTGTAAAAAAATGACTAACATTTTCAGAAGCTTGCAAATAATTTCACTTAAAATATATTTGTGGCCTCCATGGACTATCTGTTAGTGACAAAATATCTTAAATATTTTTCACTCAATTTTCGGCATGTCCTTCGTACGACTTGAATGGTAATTATATCAATTTAAATGCAGACACACTTAATCCCCCGCCCAATTAGTATTCAAACAGTTTCGGCCTCTCCGAGTGCGGCCAATGCAGCGCCTGAAATTGGCATTTAAGATGCGCCCATCGCAATGGGTTTCTGTGGCTCCTCCTCCCAAGTCCCTCCTCCTCCTCTCGCCAGCCAAATGGAAAAGCTGGCTGTTTATGTCCTTGTCCCGCCGCCTGCCCTGTCTGTGGACTCGGCTCCTCTGCTCGTTCGTGCCTAACGAGCTGCACTCCAACAGCAGAAGCAGCAGCATCGCGGAACAGCGCTCCTGGCGACGGCAATGGCGTTGGCGATGGCGATGCTGATGTCGATGGAATGGATAACCAAGTCTTGGCTGCCGGATGGCGGATGGCTCGAATGGCTCGTTGATTCCGTGCCGAGGCGGAGACAGATGGAGACCGAGAGTCCTTGAGGATGAGGAGGAGGAGTAAGAGTGGGTCTGCCGGCTGGCTGATTGTTTGCCTTGTTGTTTCGCCACAGATTGTTGATGTTCGATTTAATTTTAGCCCTTGCTGATTTTTGCGTTATTTATTTTATTATAATACCCTTTACACTTTAACGGCGCGATAAGGCATATTGACTTTGACATTAATTGCTGTCCTAGGCGAGGGCTCTCCTTGGAGTCATTCGCTCGTTCGTTCGTTCGTTCGTTCCTTCGCTTTCCTCGCGGCTGTTTCCTGCCACTTGAGCACGCATTTTATTGGCGGTCATTAACGTCAGCCAAGGAGTCCCAGGGGGTGGTGGTGGGTGCGGGGTGGTGATAAAGGGTGAATCTTGGGAGGTGCCTGGGTGCGGGTGTGCGGATGTGGTGACAGGTGGGCGGGCGGCGGCGCTGTGGCTTAATTGCTGATTTGTTGTCTTGGCTGCGTAGCCATTCGGGTAATTGCATTCGTGTGGTAAATATTCCAGACGCCACTGGGAAGCCATTAAATTTAATCACCTTCAAACTAATTCGAAGGAAGTCAACTAATTACGGATACAGCCAGGGACTGGAAGAAGGATACATTTCAGAGACAATGAGATTGGCTAAACGTGCTGATAGTTTCATCATATTTGTCCAGGATATTCGGTATATTTTCCAAACACTCGGCACACTACAGTGTGCCCCTCTCGCATTATAATAATAATCAAACAATGGCAATGGCGAAACAATGGAGTTTCATGCTCATACACATAGCCAGGCCAATTTAGCCAGGATCCTAAGTAGCCCGGGCCAATGGCTTCAGATATTTACACATAATGTGGCCTGTGTGTGTGCCAGTGTGTGTGTTTAGCTATTTGTGAGTGGCATTTGTGCGCTAATCTATAAACCTGCCCATAGAGAAGTCATAGAAGAGCTAAAACGGTCTCCAGGATCCCATTAGAGGCTTTAGCGGATACACTTGGAAAAAGCATAGCTTATTTGAGATTTTAGGAAGGGAAAGTTTGGCTTCTAATTAGTTTGCTTTGTAATTTAAGAGAAATTTAGATCAGAACTGTATTTAATTATGCTTATAATTCAAAAACATTTAATATGCACTCCTGCTTATAATTCCCAAAAATTTCCACAAAAACTTTCAACTTATTTTATAAATGCAGCTAATATGACTATGTTTTAATAACAAAACTCTTTTGAAATGATTCTTGATTAATATATAACTTTTCTTTGAACTAAAAGTAGAAGTATTATTTATATTATTTTCTTGATATTTGTTCGGATTAATACTTTTGTTTCTTTTCGCTAATTCGATGTTTTCATCGTACTTGTACAATCACCTTAATTTATTAAAAAAATATATTGGTTTTTATGTTATTTCTCTGACATTGTTTCGATCTAGAAAGCAAGGTCGCACTAGTTTAAAATATAGTTTATTTTATCCCACGTTTATAATTTAAATATAATGAATATTATATAATAATTATTATGAATAAAACAACTTTCCTTCACATACTTATAATCTAACATCCTAAAAACATTACTCCATATAACAAGGTCCCCCCATGTAGTGTCAAAACCCCATTAAGAAGCCCGTACAAAGTCACCTTCATGGAATATAATGCATTTAAATATATACTTTGTAAAATTGTGGCCCATTTCCGGAGTTTTCTGTAGCCATCCGCTCGCTTAAGTGTATTTGCTTTTCCCCCTCGGCTTTTCCGATGCAACGCTTTTCCGCTCCGGCTCCCCGTTCTTTCCCCTTCCCCACTTTCCCAGCTAGTTGAGTGTCTTAAGCAGTCGTCGCAAACACGCTCATAAATATTCATATAGCAGGGGAGTATTTGCAATTGCTTTAGCTTTAGCTTTCTCTTGGCCTTCTCCCCTTGTTGCTTCCAGTCTCCAGCCTTCGCTTTGTCTTGCTCTCGGGGAGAGAGAGAGAGAGGGAGAGGCCAACTGCCTCGGTTACCTCTATACGTTGACATTGCAAATAGGGGCAGACAATGAGGATAGATATAGTGTGTCCTGTACATACATACATATATCCTTAAGCCTGTTCCGATGCGAACACGTGCCTAATCAAATGCCAAATTAAAATGATCTAGATTCTAGAATGTCGTGTGTGTGTTCTGTGTGTTGTGTGTGTGTTTATTTTTAGGCACCACTTCCGTGGCCCCCGTCGCAGTCACTTCGATTCGCATTTGCCTGTAATCTGGCGAAATCTCTTGAAGACTTCCAGGGATTAGCTTACTAAATGCCAACAATGCCGGCGTGTGTTTGTGTATTTGCACGGCCTTTACAATTTAACGCACTGCCAAGTTCAAATACACAAAAGGCAGCCCACAAAAAAAAAAAAAAAAGGGAGAAGAAAGCGAGAGAAAACGAGAGAAAATACACACAGAAATAATACAACGCACAGCCGAAGAAAGGCGCCTCGAATTGTCCAGGGGAGAGGCGGGGGGCTGAACCGCCCACTCACGCCTCCGTTAACAATAATTTACGCAACTTTGCTCCTCTTTTGTAAAAATAAATATATATAACTTACAAAAGCGCCGCAGGGGAACGAAGAACATAACCCCAGACATTCGAGCAAATTTCATTGTAAAAGACCGTCATATTACCACACAAAGAGGGGGGAGGGTCTAAGGGGATACACAGGGAAAAAATTAATGTGATTATTAGAGGAGAAAATATGGCAATAAATACTTAATCACATAGGCAAAAAAGAAAAGAAATGGAAGCAGTATTAGCAACTCCATAAGGAAACAAAGTCCGAGTAAGCGGATTTCTTTCCGCTTTTGGGAAATATATATTTTTTATTTATAGAATCCAGATTGTTTTATACAAAATGTATTAATTCCTGGTTAATTTCCCAATAGTTTTACGTTTTAAGCCGCTTTTCCCCTAGCGTCTTCTGTCTTTTTTCAAGAAATATACTAAATTATTTATCAAACAGCTGTAAAAACGGTCATTAAATAATCCCATTATTTTTTTTTACTGTGCACCAATTCCCAAGGATTGGCTGGCAAAACAATAACCGTTGGAACGTACGCACTCCCTCCGAAAAAATAACGAAGCAAAAAAACATTTGTCAAAAATACCGAAGCGAATGGAACTGAAACCGAAAACGAACTCAAACCAAAACCAAAGCCAAAAAATCAAACGGAAAAACAATGCGAACCACAGGACTCTGGGCCTTTCAAAGCGGAACAAAACAATCTTTGTTCAATATTTTATTATCGTAATTTAATATTTCGCCAGGCGTCATGTCAACACTGTCCTCCGTCCTCCGTCCTCCGCCTGCCGGTCGTCCTGTTGCCGCCCTTTTTTTGTCCTTGCCCCGCTTATATTTTTTTGCGACGCACTGTTTAATATTTATTAAAAAGTCATGTGCGTGCTGCATCGCTGGGGGAATTACAATATTTCCCCCCGGTGGCGACAAATGAACGAGCCGAAGCCGCTTAGCTGGGATTGGGGCACAATCTGAGCGCTTTTTTTTCTCAGGGTTTGGTCCTGGACTGGGCTGAGCCCTTTAGAGTGAACCTCAATTATTTGGCACATTTATTTGTTTTCAATCCCCCAGAAAGTTGCGTTTTAACGAAATGTGATTTAATGCCAGACGAGGTGAGTATGAGTTATATTTTAAACACGCAAGGGGGGCTTGTCACTCATACGCAGTGTTGGTGTTTAGGAAAGCTAAGTGCTTATGGATATATCAGGTGAACTTAAAGAAATTTCGTAGTATTTCTTATATAAGTTGCTAATATAATTAAAAAAACATCTGCTTAAATGGGAATGATCATTACACCTACAATTTAATAGATTATTATTCCCTAGCAAGTATTTTGCAAGTACAGTTCCTCTCAAAAGGTAAATAAATAAATTGATTTATCATAAAATATAGTATTAGTTTAGTTTGTCTTTGCAGATTTTGTTGAACTTTATATACATTAAGTGAACATTTCTAGTCTTTAGGTCTGTTCCAGTTAATTACTCATACGCAGTGTTGGCTTTTGGGAAAGAGACTTTTTTAAAAGAACTATAATAGAAAAATGTTTGACATACAAGGTTCAAATGAGAAAATCTTTTAAAAAATAGTGGTTTATGTAAATTGGAAAACATTTGACAAATAAGTGGTTAATGTAAATAAAGCCAAAATTGTTTACAAGAGAATCAAATATATAATGGCTTATAATTCCCAACTAGGAGTTCTGCAGACCCATTTCAGGGTATTTTAGTTTTAAAGAAAAGCTGAATGAAGGAGCCATTTCCGACCCAAAAAATCATAAATGTATATTCTTGATCAACATTCAAAGTTAAGGACTAGCTTTGTTTGACAGAACAGATTTTCTTTTTAATTTTATAAAATTATTACAATTGTCAAAAATACTAAAAGAATTTAAATTTTTTAACTTTAAATTTCGAATGCTGGTTTGTTAATCTAATAAAAACAAACAAAACCTTTCAGAATTTAAATTAATGCATTTTTTGCTTAGTTATGACCGATTTTGGCACCCTGATCCTATATCCAAACTTTTGCTTCCCAAGTAAGCTTCCCTTCTTGTTTACCCGCAGTTCCTTCTTAACATTACATTAATAAAGTCCTGCTTCTCAGCCTAATTCCAGAGAGTGTGTCCACCCTAGCTCATGAGTGTTTGAGTCCCTTAGTGCGTATGTGTGTGTGGTTGGGTTATAAAGTAATTGCTTTCAGGACTCGTTTCTCGTTAGGGCCTAAAACAGCTGTCGACAGGCACTCTCACTTTGCCCGACTTTCCACATCCATTCCCACTTCCAATCTCTGCCAGGCTCCACTGTCACCGCTCAGAGCCTAC
This sequence comes from Drosophila watanabei, assembly GCA_008042575.1. Taxonomy (NCBI): domain Eukaryota; kingdom Metazoa; phylum Arthropoda; class Insecta; order Diptera; family Drosophilidae; genus Drosophila; species Drosophila watanabei. Next base: position 148,176 of record VNJS01015698.1, read on the forward strand.
TGGCTGTCTGTCCTGTCTGTCTGTCTGATCCGCTTGCCTGTAATTTCGTTTTTACGTCTTTGAAATTTTGCATTTGTTTCATCGAACGCCTTCATTACATTATATAGAACTGACAAGTGATGCGGAATCAAGCGTTAGCATTGCACAGTGGGCCAAATTCACAAAACGATGAAAAAAAGGCCTTGTTTGTGGAGAAAACCAACATAGCTAATTAAATCAATTAGAGAAAATTGTGCTGATTATAGCAAATGCCACCAAATCGAATTTATTTCATAACAATTAGAGTTTAATTCTATTTTAACTGGACTAATCAAGTTGTTTTATAATTAAATTAAGAGATTAATGGGCAGCTTTATTGAATAAACCTTTTTTTGAGCAAGAAAAAGGGGAAATAAATACAATAATTAAATGTAATTCAATAGGAGCATTTTTTTGTTTTTAATTGCCTTGTTTTTATACTCCTCACACAATTATAAATGCAATTTAAAGATTTACATTAAATTGCTTAGCTAAATGACATTCAATTGCAATCCTAAATACGAATACAAATATTATTAAATTAACCATGATAAAATCTCCTATTAAATTTCATAAATTGTTTGCTTTGTGAAGACCACTAAATGTGCCCAAAAATAAACTAGAAAATATACGTCAAAATGATAGTATTTATTGTGGTTAATAAAATACAAATTTTGGCAACTTGACCACGACTCAAATTGAATAAATTGTTATTCAGGACTTTGGACTTTGTTTGGTTTTTCCTATTAAATACCGCAAATATCCGAATTGAACAGAGAATAAAATCAATAAGAAAATATATGTATGTATGCTGAATGCGAGGTTAATTCCCGTAGAAAGCCCTGATGGAAAATCGGACAAAAGGAATCAATGATTAACGAAAAGGAGCTCATTTCGAAGGAATCTTAATGTTCCGAGTGCCCGCTGCAGCTTGATGCGATTGATTAAAAAACAAGAAAGGAAGCTAACTTCGGCACGCCGAAGTTTGTATACCCTTGCAGATTCCAATTGTATAAATTATAATCTATCACAATATAATATAATATGAATTACTTTCATATTCATACAATTTTTACAGTCTTACATTTTTTTACATTTTTTACATTTTTAAATGTAAAGTAAAATGTACTTTACCTCCACGTTTACCGATCGTTTGTATGGCAGCTATATGATATAGTAGTCCGATTTTTATAAAATTAAATCTAAAATTCTGAAACAATATAGAAAGCTCATAACCGAGAGTTAATCAAGATATGTTAAAAAACAGTCAAGTTATAATTTTTTTTCAACAAATTTAAGGATCGGTTGTATGGCAGCTATATGATATAGTCGTTCGATCTGGCCCGTTCCGAC